>PVIJ01008510.1:0-73697 GCA_004024925.1 Scalopus aquaticus
GGAGGGAGGGAGGGAGGGAGGGAGGGAGGAAGAGAAAGTAAAGGAGAGAGAGAAGGGGAGAGGGAGAGGGAAAGAGAGAATGAATTCCTGTGATTTCCAAGAGCAATCACTAGCAATTCAATTCTACTCGATAAACAGGCAGGAACTTCCACCTTGCAGGGGAAGAGCTTCGTACTGGGGAAATAGTGGGATGATTGCAGAACAGACCCTGCTCCACTCTTAAGTGAGACAGACCTGGGAAGGGGCATGGGCTCTGGAAGGCACAGGGCCGAGGGCGAGTGTCTTGCTGCCCCTCCACCTTTGTAGAATGGGCAGGTGCCGAAAGTCAGAAGGACTGAAATCTAAATGGAGACCTGAAGAAAGAACTTTCTTGTCAGGGGGAGACTGGAGCAACAAACCCAAGCAGAGGAAACAGAAAGAAGTGTGCTTATTGGGCTAATGCTCAGTACTTTCAATAATATTATTATTAAACAATATCATTGTCACGGAAGCAGAGAAACAGGTGGAAATAAACTCCTGATTTTAACCACTAAGGCTGAAGAAGTAGGACGCTGAACAAGGCCCTAACCGTGAGGCCACCGCGTGGAGTCTGGAATTTTCCTGAAGTCAGTGCAGTGTTCAGGCACCTTGAGAACCAGGCGGGTCGGACCTAAAACAACCCACATTTTAGAAACCACTCTGATGGCCGTGGGCAGACACGACTGTAGGAGCAACACGGGGGGCAGTGGACACAGTTAAAGGGGTGCAGCTACTCAGAGGGGCGTTCCCACGGCCGGGACTAAGGCAGGAGTAGGCTACCGTGAAAAGATGAGAAAGATGCTAAAGAGGCAGAACAGGAGCTGGAATGGTTTTATGTGAGTCCAAGGAGAAGGGAAAAGAGGTAATTCACCCGTGCCAGGCACTGCCTGCAGAGCCAGGAGGTCAAGGTTACCTGCCCATTGTGAAAGGCAAAAGAGAAGACTTCCAGACATAAGAGTTCAGCACACGGCAGTGTCTCTTCAGCTGTCCGTGTAACAGCCACCAGGACACGGCTCCCAGGCAGCGGGGTACTTGGGCCCCCAGTTCAGGAGAGCAGCGGACCCATCCTGCAGACTACGCCAGTCAAAGAAGCAGACACAGTCACCTGAGGAGACAGCATGAAGAAGAGAACCTGGGGAGAGAGCCCCACAGAAAACAAGCATGGACAGGGCAAGCTGAAAGAAATAAGCCCGTGAAACGCTGCAGAAGAACAGCAGAGAGCTGAAGAAGCCAGAAGGGTGGGACATAGCAGGGGAAGGAAGAGCGTGGCTCAAAGAGCAAGAAGCCCCCAGCTGGCCCTTGTGCTCCTGCAAAGCCCAGGAAGAAGGAACCTGAGAGCATCCCTCAGATTTGATGCCAACAGAGCCCCAGCCCCCTCGGTGAGAGCTGGGCCTGTTGGGCACATAGTCTGGGTTAGTCACATACTGACAACTCTTTCAAGACAAGAGTGAATCTCAAGGGAGGTGCATTGTCAGGGGAGGTTTTTAAAATGGGAGGTGAAAGTATCTACATGTGGCTTGGGAGGAGGGCGCAGAGAAAGTGGGGTTGCGGGTAAAGGGGGAGACGAGTGGCTGAAAGTCTGAGGCCCTCAGCAGGCAAAGTGAAAAGATGAGAAATGACCTTGAGATGGCATTGAGAAGACAGGACACATTGGTCTTTGACAGGAATGGGGTTGAAAAAGGAGCTGAGGGCCTCCCTAGGGGTGCAAGGGGTTGAGTCTCAGCGTTATGAAGCTATCAGGAGCCACTGCAGCACGAGTTCGATCCCCGGGCAGGGAGCTGACCCATAGACCTCTCCTGCCTTGCCCGCTGTGTATTTCAGCCAATCTGCCTGCTCTGCTTTCCACTCTGTCTCTGGTGAGTCCTCTCACCCCCTGCACCTCTGGCCTACACCCCAGTTCTTATATGCACAGATAAATAAATTTCTTTTAAAAAAAAAAGAAAAGAAAAAGGAACTGAAATCAAAGGGAAATTCAGAAACAAAACCAACATCCAAGCAGTTATTCTTTGTAGCATCAAACATAGGATTTCCTTCAGCTATCAATCGACAAAAGAGAAATGTAGGTGGCAGCTGAGAGTTTCCCCTTGGGCTCAGGTTTCTGCTCTGACCACAGCCCACTAGGAGGGTGGACTGGAGCACAAGAGTTTAAAAAGAAAAGAGAAATGCTCAGCAATGCCACATACAGTTATTACACGACTTTTAGAAAGCCACTTGACTTCACACACCTTTAAATGGAAACCCTCATTACCAGCTTAGGATGAGCAAGTCTAAATGAGCCTCGCCTCTGTTCGAGATGAGCCAGAGAATGTCCAGAGAAGAGGATTCCCAGTACTGACTGAATGCCTGTTTTTCCAAGGCTGTCACTGCACCCAGAGAACAAGGAGAGTTTCATCATAGTGAGTACTAGGCTGCTTCTAGAATGCTTGGGGAGGATGTTTACAATGCAGATTCCCGGTCCTGTGTCAGTAAACCTGGGATCGAGTCTGGGAAAGTGCATTTTCATCAGCATCCTTGAGGACACTGGGGGACCCCCTGGAGTCCCCAGGATTGCCTATCACACAGCAGCCCTCACATGTATCAGCTGACTGAATCCATGTGCTAGGCGGTGAAGCACTCAGCTTGGTGAAAGCGGAAACAAAGACAAATCCGTGCCAGTGCGCCAAATAAAACAGCCCCCAGTTTTCGCATGATTGAGTCCGGGCGGGGTACCCAGCGAGGGCACCGATGTACCAAATCCCATGCTGAACAAATGGACTAAGATTTGAATTAGATCTGGAAGTTTCTTCAATAGTTCTTTTGCTATTGAGGAAGAAAGAAGAAACTCAACCAAGGAGGCCAGGTAGGTGGCGTGTGCTTTGACAGCGCTGACATACCTCGGGAGCAATATTTGATGGTCTTGCAGTGGCAGAAAAGGCAGTTCCAACTAGAGTGGGTAAGGAACGGACGCGGAGAGGGGCTAGTGATAGAAGGGGCTATACTTATTGAGCAGAAGCTAAACGAGGAAGTCAGGGAAATACACTGAAGACAGAAATAGTGACCCGGGGCTCTTCTGCGGTCACTACTTGGGTTTTTAGACCCCTTCCTCCCCAAGCCTCAGAGGGAACATTGTGTGTCCTGCCTTATTTCAGGGGGGTTCTCAGACCATTTACTCCCCCTTGAGACTGCAAGAAACCAGGAGGCAGGGGTGGGGGTGGAAGGGAGATTTTAACAGTTGCATATGAAATTTTAAATTCTTGGCACTTCTTTCAAAACCTTGACAATATTTTATGTTTATATCCCTGAGAATGTTGGAAAACTTCTAAACGGGGACAGCTGGCTTGCTCTGTTGTCGGGAGCAGCACAGAACAAGACAGGACAGAGCACAGCAACCCATGTGAATGTGTTGTAAATGTGCACACAGTTTGATCCTGGAGAGAAGATTTTTTTTTTAAAAGCCGTCCAATGTCAAGTTCTGAGCAAAGTTAAGTTCCAATGTGTTCCTCTCAAATGGCAACCAGGAAATCTCTAGTTACCCCCCTTCCTGAAGTCCATTTTATAGTCAGACTGATAACTGACTCCTTGATCTCTGAAGCTACTGGTTCACTTCATTGCCTTTAGAGTCAAAAGGAGTTGTTTGTTGTTCAAAGCAAGTATTAAGAAAGTCACCACAACCTGTGGTCAGGTCCAAGGTCAGCAACTTATACACTTGTATTCGCACACATTCTACAAAATTTCTGAAAAGACCAGTGTAGGTCAAACGTATACAGAGGGTTGTTTGAAGACCATTTTACCCAGCAATACTTGTGAAGCATCTAATTCGATAAATCACTGTACTTGGGGTCTGTGGGACAGAGACTTCCAGAAAGCAACAGCGAACTGGACACTTTGCAGTTGAAAAATATTTAAGCAAAACTAAACTACCAGAAAGGGTCATAATATGGGTCGGTTCTCATGTAACCCTGGGCCAATCAGGTGGCTTCTCTGAGATGCCAGTTTTCTCATCTGATGACACAAGGTTTCCTCTGGTTAAAGGGCGGCCCTGGAGTCGTGAAGACCCTGAGCGCATTGGCAGCACTGGAGTCTGCACCTCAGTTCCCTCAGACTCCCAGAGAGGCAGGAAGATTAAATCATCTACTTAAATCTCTCAGCATAAAACTTGCCCCTTGGAAGCAGACAATCCATGTCCACCCTTTGTCATCTTAATCACTGCTGGTGGAACCCACACAACACCCAGCCCTGGGGAAGAGGTCCCCACCAGTACAAAGTTCTGCCCAGGGCAAACCTCTGGACTTTCACTTCTAGCAGAGTTTGTACCAGCTACCAAGGGGGCACAAAGAGGAGGACCTCATTTCACCCTGGGGAAGAGAGCAGGCTTCAGAGAAAACCTACTGGACCGCTATTCTAAAAGTGGAACCAACCTTCGGCCCTTTTTAAAAGATGAACACTATCTACTTTTTAAACTGTGGATCTTGAAATGTTCGTATGCACGAAAGTCATCTCTCAGCATCCATTTCCAGAGCACATTCATTCACTAACGTTCCATCCCGAAATGCAACCATTCATTATTGCTGGGCACCTTCTCCAACAAAACCTAATAAAAATCCCTCAGCAAAGGCAAAGGCAGCAAAACCCCTATTTCGTCTTGCAGTCGGCATTTATACTTCGCTCCTTGCACAGACAGAAAGCTGGAGGCCAGGATCCTAGGTCGGGTCACGGGAAGGGTTTGGCCTGAGCTCAGAATTTTCAGTCACTTTTGGCACCAAGCTCCTTTGAAACCTGGCGCCAGGGGTGGGTCTGCAGCTTCCAAGTGTCAAAGGAGACGAACTGAATGAGGGGGGAGCAATTTCAAAGGCGTCAAGGCGGGGCAGGAAAAGGTCTGCGGGCCAAGGATTATTCCAGGAGCCATCAAAAACCGAGGTTCCAGGGGTCCTGGCCCCGGGTCGCCCGCAGTACCTGGGGCGTACTGGGGTTTGTTTCTTCGCCCCAGACTCAGCTTCATGGCCGAAGTCCGTACTCCCTGAACACAGATGCGGGCGGGCAGTGCTCAGTTACGATCGGCGCGGTGGCAGGGCGCAGCAGAACCAAGCAGAAGCGCCGCACCCCTGGTTCGCTCCTCGCCGACGCTCCCAGCTGGGCTCCCGGGGGCGGCGCGCGCGGCTGGGGCCGGGCGGGCGGGGCGGAGCGCACAGGGGAGACCCGCCCCTGCTCCCCTCCCCCTCCGCGGCGGAGATTGACAGGGCCTGGGCACCCGTCCCGACCAATGAGGGCGTCCCGGGGCGGGCCCTGGAACCGGCTGCTCCGGCTACTTAAGAGTCCTCCGCTGGGCTGTGGGAAACCAGAACCGAGTCGGGATCGCCCAGGTGGAGCAGGCGCCCAGCCAGCCCCGATCGGCAGGCGCACGGGAGCCGAGCCGGTGACCCCCCCGCACCGTTCCGCGCGGGGCAGAGCGGAGCCGCAGTCCCACGCGCCGCCCAGGACCCGCTCGCCGCCGCCTCCGCAGCACCCATGGGGACCTGGAGACTTTAAAGGAGTTTGGGGTTTCGGGAGCAGGGAAATCTCGGGTACGGAGAAGCGGCTTCCTTTTGCCTTGGAGACGTTTTTTGTTTTTTGTTTTTTTTCCCTTACTCCGATTGTTTGGACCCTACGCCTGGTAGGGGGGAGCGGGGTCTTCGGGCTGAAAGTGGACCTCCCCACCCCACACACCCCCGCACACACACCCCGCTCTGGTTCCCCGATCCTTCCCCTGCCTCTTTGTTCGGTTATTTTAGACAGAGCAGCCTCGCCCTTGCGCAGCCAGCCGGGTTGGCTCCGCCGGGGAGAAGGCAAAAGAAGTGAGGGGCAGCGCGCACCTGCCGGCGTGGGCAGGTGTGCCCGGGTGCTTGGGTGTCCGTCCACGGGCGAGCGTGTCAGCGCGGGGCCGAAATTCGGTAGGAGCGTGGATTCTGAGTGTGTCGTAGCGAAGGTGTGTCATTGTGTGTATGTGACATTATCACACCAGTGCGCCCGCCTGTCTGTGTCTGGGCTTCAAGTGTGCAAAAATCTGCGGGTGTGAAGTGAGTGCCCGCGAGTGTGCCTGGCACTGTGAGAAGCTCCGCCGGGAAGGAGAGTGACCGGTGCAAACCTGAGCGGGGGGCTGGCGAGAGTGGGGACGGGAAGGTGAGCTGGGCGCGGAGATCTGGGCCTGAGGCGCCCCTTCTGCCTGCGCCGCCCTCCGGCTCTTCCCGGGGCCCTTCTTGCTCGCCGCCACGGTGCGTGCTGTGGGGCCGCCCCGCCGGGCCCCCGCAAGCCCCCCCACCGCCGGCGTTTCCCCTTTGGGAGCCGGACGCGGTTCTCGGGGGAGCTCGGAGTCTGTTGCGGCAGCTCTAGCCCGCCGGGCTGGCGGCTCCGGGAGACTCTCGCCGGCGCGGGCGACTGGGGCGCGGGCTCGTGGGCCGGCGGGGGGCCCAGGGCCGCGGCGCGTCCCGGGACCCGAGCGAGACCCTGACGGGGTTTGTGCCGCTGCTTCCGCAGATCCCGCTCCAGCCCTCGCCGCGCCGCCTCATTGATGGGCAACCAACTGGACCGCATCACCCACCTCAACTACAGCGAGCTGCCCACAGGGGACCCGTCGGGCATCGAGAAGGACGAGCTGCGGGTCGGGGTCGCCTACTTCTTCTCGGATGAGGAGGAGGACCTGGACGAGCGCGGTCAGCCGGACAAGTTTGGCGTGAAGGCCCCGCCGGGCTGCTCCCCGTGCCCCGAGAGCCCCGGCCGCCGCCACCACCACCTGCTGCACCAGCTGGTCCTCAACGAAACTCAGTTCTCCGCCTTCCGCGGCCAGGAATGCATCTTTTCCAAAGTGAGCGGCGGCCCCCTGGGCGCCGACCTGAGCGTCTACGCGGTCACCGCGCTGCCGGCTCTCTGCGAGCCCGGCGACCTGCTGGAGCTGCTGTGGCTGCAGCCCGCGCCCGAGCCGCCCGCGCCCGCCCCGCACTGGGCCGTCTACGTGGGCGGCGGGCAGATCATCCACTTGCACCAAGGCGAGATCCGCCAGGACAGCCTGTACGAGGCGGGCGCGGCCAACGTGGGCCGGGTGGTGAATAGCTGGTACCGCTACCGCCCGCTGCTGGCCGAGCTGGTGGTGCAGAACGCCTGCGGCCACCTGGGCCTCAAGAGCGAGGAGATCTGCTGGACGAACTCGGAGAGCTTCGCCGCCTGGTGCCGCTTTGGCAAGCGGGAGTTCAAGGCGGGCGGGGAGGTGCCGGCGGGCACGCAGCCCCCGCAGCAGCAGTACCATCTCAAGGTGCACCTGGGCGAGAACAAGGTGCACACCGCCCGCTTCCACAGCCTGGAGGACCTCATCCGCGAGAAGCGCCGCATCGACGCCAGCGGCCGCCTGCGGGTGCTCCAGGAGCTCGCCGACCTCGACCTCGTGGACAAGGAGTAGCCGCCGCCCTGGGCCCCTGCCCGCCGTCTCCCCGCGCCCGCGCCCTCCCCCGCCCCGGGCTCCCCAGGCGGCGACTCTGCCCCCCTCGCCCCCCTCGCGCGTCCGCCGGCGGCGGAGGGCCCGGGCTGCACCCTGCACCCCGCACCCCGCCGCCAAGGGACAGAAGTCTCAGGAACTGGCTCCCGGACCAAATGCAGCTGCGCGCGCCGGGCCGAGCCCCCGGCGGTGGTGTGGGCGTGGGGAGACCCAGCGAGCGCCTTCCTCTTGAGGTGTAAGGCGGGGGGAAGGAGCCTGGGCCAGGGAGCAGGGACGCAGCCGCCCCCACGAGTCACCGCTCTGTGACGGTCGCCGGACAGAGAACGTCCCCTTTAGTAGAAAGGGGCCGTCACCGCCGCCCCATCGGGCACCCACAGGCCGATCGGAGGTGAGAGCTGAGCTTTTCAGGGCGCAGGTCAGCCCCTGTACGGATGTGTCCCCACACTGCAGGGTTTCCAGGAAATCGAGCCTGTCCCCAGACGCTTGTGAATAATTCCACAAGAGAGCACATCGGGACTGCTTCTTCTGAGCGGACTCCGCCAGCTCTCCAGTCCCAGGTCTCTCCACAGTGCATTCCAGGCCACGGCTAAGCTTGATCCTCTTTGCTTTCTGTTCTTTCTACCGAGGGAAGCAAACGCACCCCGCACCCGCTTTTGCCTGGGAGCCTCCTTCCCGGCGGCAGGGAAGCCCTTCTGGTCCCAGGGGGAAAATGGCGCAGACAATTTGGTTCAGAGTCAGCCCGGCCCCGGCCCAGCCCCGGAAAGGAGAAAGTTCACCTGGTGTCTGGGAACTTGAATTTGTACTGAAAGGCGCTTGCTGTTCTTAACCCTAGATGGCTCCCTTCTTGGGCTGCATTAAAAAAAAAAAAAAAAAAAGTCACATTGGTCAAGTCACAAGGGGTTAAGGGGCTGGAGGAGAGGAGGAGAAAAACATGGCATTGCAGAAACCAGCATTATTGCAACACCATAGCCAGTCTGTTGAATTTGGCTTTTCCTAACATAGAAATCTTAGAAGGTGGGGAAGTGGAAATAAAGTTTTAAAAATGAAAGAGCAGATTTCCAACTATGTCAACAAAACCTATCGTGTTGATGTTTTTATTGACCATTTTAGCAACATGCTAATAAAATTTCAAATTGAAATTTTTATTTTCATGGCTTTAATCCATGACAGTTTAAATACTGGGGGCCATTAAGAGTGGATTTAGCTAAGAGCTTAGCTAACATTGCCTTTTCACTCTATTTTTCTCGAATCTTAGGAGAATTCTGTTTTTTGAAGATTGTAGTTATTATTACTGTTATTATTTGGCTTTTAAACGGCCGTCCTAGTCATGGTGGAGTTGTTAATCAGTGTGTATTTTGTACTGAATTTCTGTCAGGTAAGGGGCTACTTTGATGGAAATTGCTAGCAGGCTCCG
The DNA here is from genome assembly GCA_004024925.1 of Scalopus aquaticus. Lineage (NCBI taxonomy): Eukaryota > Metazoa > Chordata > Mammalia > Eulipotyphla > Talpidae > Scalopus > Scalopus aquaticus. Next base: position 8,874 of record PVIJ01008510.1, read on the forward strand.
TGAGATTTCCTTTCTCCATCTTGTAGACCTTTGCCACTTCACTTTTGCATTTCTATTTTTCTTCCTCTAGCCCTGATCCCGTTAAAAAAATGAATCTCAAGTTGGTGGCTTTTTTCCTTCTCTTTAGCCAGTCCTACAGTTCATCCCTGAGCACCAGACAGGAGTGAAAGGATCACGAGGAACATGTTTTTCAGATAATTAAGACTGTTTGAAAGCCCTTCCCTGGGCAAGGATTTACAAACTTTTCTCCTTTGCTTCAGTCCCCGCCCTGACCGATATGGCTCCCTGTTCCACGGACCCCTACAGCATCTGTGTCCCCTCCAGGGAATTTGTCCAATAATGGGGTTTAGCTAATTGTTGCAAGTAATTGCCCACTGACAGCTATGATTGAGTTGAACAGCAAATATTATGGCCAAAGCCAATTTCTAGGCATTTCCCAAAAAAAAAAAAAAATGCAATAAACACTAGTCAAGGTTAGTTGAGACTGGATATGCCTTTTTCATGGTAAATGATTCATTTCTGTTTTATTTTTTGGTTTTCATCCCGGATTCATTCCCTGATCTTGAATCAAAAGGTCAGATGAATGAAATGAGAACTAGAGTATTTTTCTTAAGCCTACTGAGTGAATTATTTTTTCAAAATGTTTACATGCCTATGCTTTCTTTCAGCACATACAACAGCAAAACTTTTGTAATAACTCACTTACCTTTGCATGTATGGAAACTGAAAGTCATTTATTTCCCTGACTTATTACTCTTCCCAATAACAGATGGCAGTTCATAAACTCAAATTCTTTATTGTAGCTACACACTCCACCTTCTCCCCTGTGTCCTACTACTGTATCTTGGCTCTCTGTATTAAATAGCATCCTAAACACTTGTGCCAACAGAACTCCTTCTTGACATCTCCTGTGTCTACCTCTTGTCACTCAGCGGGTGGGATTCAGCAAAAGAAATGAACTGTCTCTGTCACGCCTAATCCTAAACTGGATTTCCACGGATGGCACATAATCACATTTTCCTCTTACTAAGAGGGTCTCTAACGGAGGAATGGCTTATCAGCTTTCGACTTGCTGAGTCTACGTGGGCAATAAAATAGTTTGACAGTCAAAGTAGCACTCATCTCTCTATTGGCCTATCAAGGATTGGGATGATGATAATACTTCTACTAGCTCACAATAATAAAACACTTCTTACAAGGGGAACTTGAAAGATGTGTACGGTTTTCTATTCCTGTTGGCCAATGTTACTAATAACCAGTGGTAGAATAATTCTGATCACAGTGCATCATGGAGAGGATATTACCAAGATATTATTTGACAGCTTTGTCCTAAAAGACATACATAATTTTAGAGCGTTATTAACGATAAGAGTGAGACCCAGAAGGGGAAACTTCCCTTTGAAAGTGGCACAGACACATTTGGATATCACTAATGAATATAAGATCTCTGGATTTTATCAGAGTTCTAGAATGTAGGGCCAAAGCATCCTTTCTATAGACAGATCCTTTAATTTCTTTATATATATATATATATATATATAATATATATAATATATATAATATATATATTATATCATTCTTCTTTTTTGTACAATGCATGCTTTCCCCTTTCAGGTGTAGTTCCCGTAAAATTCCCATCACCAATTCACCTGTGCACCATCACCATAGTCCCTTACGTTCTTCCCTCTCCTGTTTTGATCCTTTTCCCTACCCCTCCCCTGCAGAGTGTCTCTAGTTAATAGTTGCCTGTTGACTTTGTTGTTTTTTTTTTAAGATTTATTTATTTATGCATACAAGCTGGGGTACAGGCCAGAGGCGTGGGGCGGAGAGAGGGTTCACCAGAGACAGAGTGGGGAGCAGAACAGGCAGATCGACAGAAATACACTGCTGAGGGGAGCAGCGGGCGAGGCAGGAGAGGTCTGCCGCGCCATGTGGGAATCTCCCTGGCCGGGCTTCGAACTCAAGTCGCTGCTGCTGACAGCTCCACAGTGCAACACTTAATCGCTGCGCCACCAGAAGGCTGACTTTGTTTTTTAATTTATTGTAGTTGTTATTTTTTTTTCTGTATTTGGTTCCCCTACATTCCTCCTATAAGTGAAACCATCCGATATTTTTCTTTTTCTTTCTGGCTTATTTCATTGAGCATGATCCCTTATAGACTGACATTTTAATAGGGGTAAAGGGTGAGTTTGTTTCAGTGGTCTTCAAGAGTGTGGGCTTAGTGGTAAGTTCATGATGTCCACATGGCTTTGGCATAGCCACACTTTAGTTACCAGCTCAGCTTAGCCAGATTTTGGTTATCAGCTCCCTGTGGGAAGAAAGTGGTCCCTAACCTCATTTATCTCCGCTTTCAGGGGGTGATTCTGAAAAGCCAAATACTTAAATTAAAAAAAAAAAAAAAAGAATATTTTTACTCCAAGGGTGCTTTGCACTTTGTTATTAAAAAGAGAGCTGGGGTGAAGAAGGAAGGCGTGGAGACTTCCATCCTTGGGACAAAACCAGCCCAGAGCACCATTATTTCCTAAGCTCGTTCCTTCATTTAAAAAATGATGTAATAGTCACAAATTCTGCATTTATTTTTAAAGAAACTAAAAGCATATCAGTGAGAAATGTACAGTTCCTTAACATTGATAAATTTAAATGCTTGTCATGACCCCTATTATATTAAAAGAAGGAGAAACAGACATCCCTTCATAGTCCAAATATATATATATATATATATAATACTTGGCCAAATTAGTACATCAAACACAAAAAATAGCTGTTATACCATTTTTGCTAGATTTTTATCATTTTGGTGTTTCCCTCTTTGTGTCAAGTTTCTTTCATTTAATAACAATTTTTTTAAAAAATAAACATGATCTTGGTGTTTACAAAATAATGAATTCCCAGAATAATGTGTCTATCCTACAGTCTTGAAGCATTACTTTATTGATTTGTTTTGTGGGTGCGTTCAGTATCCCTGAGAGCTCACTGTCTCTGATATCTGATAAATGGAGCAGGGTCAACTTCATTGAAATCAGTACTAATTACACAAAAATAATTGCTCAACCTAATTCCTTTTATCCACATGTTTATCTGCAAAGCTTTTGCTTTCTCTTTTTTAAACAATTGAAGAGAATGTAGCAAGTTCGCCTTCATAGATGATTTGCCACAAAAGTAGAGGCCTTCAGTTTTCGAAACATGGAGAACATATTTAGAAAATGTTTGTCTAAGACCCAAATTGATTTTTTTGTTTACAAATCCTAACTAGTGGCAGAATAGATAGAAAGATGGTTGGTTGGTAGGTAGGTAGGTAGATGATAGATAATAGATAGATGATAGATAAATAGATAGGTAGACAGACAGACAAACAGATAGATAAATATGTAGATACAGATGATCTTGTGGTAGATATATCTATACATGTTTATATACAAACATGTTTGCTTTTCTACCAATAATCTCTACCTTATAATTCTGATCTCATTCAGATAGATAGACATGATTACAGACTCTTTTAAAGCAAAAGAGAAACTTTAGCGAGAACAGCTAATGAGCAAGTGAAACAGAAGGCAGCTGTGCCTAAAACTAAGTATAAACAAGAAGAAGGAACTATGGGAATTGTGTTAGTTGTAGTTGCAATTTTACAAGAATACACTCCTTGTTTCTCTAAGATATAAGATTCAAAGGAAAATGGTAAAGATCAGGAATTGAAAAATATGAGGCAAGATGAAGTGGGGAGGTGACAAGATGGTAAACTGAGTCAACCAGCTTTCCCGCAGGGAACACCTACCTATTCCACATCCTACCTGGAGACCGTGCAGCTAAGATCTTATTTTCCACCAATTTCATAATTTACAAAATCTTGATTTCATAACTCGTAGTTTGTATGTTTACCACATTTGAACATGTAACACAAGAACGAGGTATTTGATTATGCTGGGCAAACTGTCCTTCCCTGCTCTAAATGCTAAGGGCGAGTTTTGTGGTAACATTCACTGAGAACATGCTGTGAACTTTCATCTCTGATGGCTGATAGCACATGGCACATAGTAGGTGCACAATCAATTAAGACTATAGCACCTTTTCTCCATAAGGCTTCTCGGTGCTACTTGTCACTATAAAATCCAGAAATCTCACCACTGGCTTGTCTGTAAAGGGGAAACCACATTTCTTTAACTGAAAGTGGCAGGGCTTTCTACCTCAAAAGGCTCCTGGGAATATAATTTATGAAACTAAAGGTTGAATTCAGTTAAAAGGTAAATAAAGAAAAAAAACTATCAAAGAATCCAAAGAGAAAATGCTCTTGTCATTTGGTCAGAAAGGGGGAAGCAAACTAATAATTCTGGCAATAACCTCTCACAACTTCACTTCTCATTTACCTCAAGGAAAGATGTTTCTCACATGAAATCACAAAATTATGCCTTCTGAAGGAAACTTATTATTGAAGCTCTTGCTAAATTTTTTCTTTGGTTATCTAGGGAAGATCTAAGATAATGTGAGCTTAACTCTGGGAAAATTAGATTTGATAGAGTTTAGTCTTGGGTTGTTTTCTAAATACACACTACTCATTTATATATTAAAATATCCAAATAATTGCTATGCCCATTGGCTCTTATAACCCAATTATTTTTTATGTGCACATAAGTTCTAAACTTAATTTTGTCCAAAGGGGAGAGACTTATAAACTAGCAGGTGTGACAGAATGTTTGAAATTTCAAGCACAAAATAAATGCTTCACAAGTTAATTTGAGCTACAGTTAGTATTTTAAAAAATCAGATAAAGATCATATAAGACTACAGCTTATACACTTCCCTTAGGGGAATTTTTGCCATTAATCTGTGATATAGACATAATGTTCTAGTTATTCCTCAATGGGAAACTGAAGGGCTCCTTCACTCGAAGTATTCTGATATTTGCTCTAGGAAATTAGTTAGTATTCTAAATTCAAATCATTTTTCCTCTAATAATCCTGCAATATGTTAGTTCTTTGCCCAGTGCCAGGCCCATGTTTTCAGACTTCAGATTCTCCTGGGGAATGAGCAAACCGGTGGGGGGTGGGGAGGGCTTATAGTGACAGTAATTTTTTTTTAAAGATTTAATTATTTATGCATACAAGCTGGGGTACAGGCCAGAGGCATGGGGCGGAGAGAGGGTTCACCAGAGACAGAGTGGGGAGCAGAGCACGCAGATCTACTGAAGTACACTGGTGAGGGGAGCAGCAGGCGAGGCAGGAGAGGTCTGCTGCACCATGGGGGAATCTCCCCGGCTGGGCATCGAACTTGCATCGCCGCAGCTGACAGTTCCACAGCACAGCACTTAACTGCTGCGCCACCAGGGAGGCCCGTGACAGTAATTTTGTAGCATCACCCCAACTCCCACTGCACATGCTGTTATTTCATGCTTCTGTACTCTTCTTAGGAGAAGTATCTTTCCATGGTTAGAGCCTGAAGGAGGCAAGGCTCAAGGGTAGGGTGCTCAGTTTAACAAATAAAAATACAGAGTGCTAACTCTGTTTGATAAACAAGAAACCTTTGCTTTAGTATAAATATACTCCATGCACTATTTGGGGCATACTTATACTAATCTTGTTTACCTGAAATTCAACTATAACTGCATATCCCGTTTGTTATTGGGCAGCCCTACTCAAAAAGAATCATACCATCTATAAGAAGACACAGACCTCTGATTTTGTCTGGTCAGATTGCTCCTGGGTCTTTAAAGACTGAATCAGATTCAGGCCCAGAATGAGCATCTATAAGATCCAGGAGAAGCCTCAGAAGCAAGAATTCACAGAACCCTGGTGACTAAAGAGAGCTGCTATTGTATTATGGGTATTGCATATGTCTCAAATCTTATGCTCTTTTGAGTATATTAAACAGGATGTGATGTCCTTTATCTGAGGGTATGATACGTTCTCAGAGACAATCAGAAACATGCTATACCTCTGATTTCAATCCCTTCTGCTACTAATCCCAGTCTGGGACCTTGCCTCATAACCTCAGTCCACAGAGTGTTCACCCCTCTATTCCCCCAGCTCCTCTATCCAAACATCTGGGCCATAGTTATCTTTCCAAATACAGACCCATCACTCACAAGATAAAGACCAACCTCTTCATGGGGCAGTCAGCTATGACAGGCCAATGACAAAGCGCTTTATATACCACGTAGCTTTCATTCCGGCCTCCCTGAGTTTGTATAGTCTCTCATTCACCCAACTGCCTCTCTTCATTCCTGAGCAGAAACCCCTTTGACCTCCATCCATCATGGAGCCTACCTCCATGCTCCTCTAGTATGGTCTCAGTAATTTTCTTCTGTGTGATCCCACTGAATCTGTTTATACTTCCCATAGACTCACTTCCTCTCCATATATAGTGTTGTATTCTGTCTGTCCCTAGACTGAGATTTGTTAGGGAAAGCCTTGGCTTGTTCATTTTTGCAGCTGCCAAGTCTACTACTTGTGATAAGCATCCAAGGAGAGTCTACCAGTTGGATGGAGGAGGACAGAAGGGGGAAGAGTTGACTTCTCCATAAATATGTGAGGCATATAAACCAAGCTCTTTCTCTCTCTGAAACAAATCATAAGAGGAAAGGACTAAAAGTGTTTCAACTTCTAGCTGATTCTCCCTAAGAACCAGACAGTTTAAAAAAATAGTTTCTGTTAAAGAAATAATCTGGAATTATGAAGAATCTACATTGCATTACTACACAGCAAATGATGAGAGATTAGCCGCATGGAGTTTAAAAGTTTTCTCTGCCCTAGTTATACTGGCACAAATATTTCTTCATGAATGAACTTTATGAATTTCATAACGATGGCAATACAGATTTTTCTCCTCTAGGTAATTCAATTTCCACCTAGGTGAGATAGCTTTGAGAGTTGAGAATTTAGAAGGCGGTTTGAAGATTGACTTGCAAGAAGTAAAGATGAGACAAGACATTTTCCATAAGGGACATTTCAGCGAAAGGTCAGAGAGGTTCGGGCAGTGCAGAAAGACTAACGAAACCCCAGGCCCCGCTCACCTTGTAAGGAGGAAAATGTCTCCCAGCCTCAGCACTAAGCAAACATATTCTAGTCTTACACTGTGGCCATGTGGGATGCCTGACATTCCAGCAGGGGGCGCAGAAAGAAACCAGATTCTTTGAAGGGTTGCTTTTGACTGCCAGGTCAATTGAAGAGCTAGAATTATTTAAATAACTTGCTATGCACCTGGGCACTAAAAAAAAGTAACTAGATTAATGTCTTATGAAATATATATGCCTTTATATTTGATATTTTCTCCGGAACTCTTCAGAGGAACATCTAGTGCTTTCCAGGGAGTTAATATTCTTTAACACCTCTGGACATTTAATATAGTTTAATCTGCTTTTGGTCATGGTTATGGCTGGCTGTATTTAAGAAAAGCCATTTTAATTTGGGATTTTGAATCATCATATCCTGTTGAGAAAAGAGTGTCAAAACTCAAGATGGAGTATAATTTTAGAATGAAATGTTGTTACTAATTCGGGACTGGGAATCCAGGTAAATATGAGTTATGGTGAAACATTGCTTTTGCCCAGAGAGCAATTTCCAGCGAAGACAGCAGACATTTCATTATGCAGCCTCACCATTCTGATTTCAGAAATCAGTGCCCCTCGTGTAGATCGTTTTGTTTGTGTATAATTTTATGAGACAGGGTCTAGTCCAGGAAACGGGAGCACAGGTAGTTACTCCATCCTCTGCAGACCAACAAAACACATGCCAGATCCAATCGGTGCGTGTAACTTCCTTAAAGCATTTACGGGCTTTTCCATACCTCACCAGGCAAAATGTAGAACACATGGCATTACTCCAGCTCCCCTCCACTGTGCCCGTGTGTCCCAAACTCTGAAACGTCACCCTCTGGTACATGAGAGTACATTCTCTCTATGGTCATTTGTGCCGAACCACTTAACATTTTTTTTAAGATTTATTTATTCATGGATACAAGCTGGGGTGCAAGCCAGAGGAGTGGGTCAGCGAGAGGGTTCACCAGAGACAGAGTGGGGAGCAGAACAGGCAGATCGACCTAAACACACTGCTGAGGGGAGCAGCAGGCGAGGCAGAGAGGTCTGCTGCGCTATGTGGGAAGCTCCCTGGCCAGGGATTATAGCTCCCTGGCCGGGGACTGACAGCTCCCCAGTGCTGTGCTTAACCCATTGTACCACCGGGAGGCCCCGCTTGACATTTTCCAAAAGTCCAGACACTGTATACCTCTGTCTTAGCTGCTTCCTATCTGTGGCACATCCTTCTTTTATCCTTGGCCACATGTCAAACTCCTCATTATTTACAACCTAACACATCTATCAGCTGTTCTGTAAACACTTTCCCCCCTGCGACATTCCTGCTTCTACCACCTAAACAGGGCAAACCCATCCTTTCTCTCTGCGCCTCGGGAGCACTTGATCCATACATTTAACACTCAGTCCACCCAGTTAGTATTCCAATTTTCAGCCAGGAAAACTATGTCACACATAATTTATTTAAGTTAGTGAGACTCTTGAAGCAGGGAGCATGGCATTTTGATCTTAGGGTCTGCAATAGCTAGTATCTGGTCTATGTTATATGTTCAACCAATGCCGACAACTAGGTCAACTCAATTCCAAAGATCTTCTGCAAGAACCAAATGTTATTTTAAATTGATTTCTTTTCTTTTTTTTTAAAGATTTATTTTTTATTTATACATACAAGTTGGGGTACAGGCCAGAGGAGTGGGGCGGCGAGAGGGTTCACCAGAGAGAGCAGGGAGCAGAACGGGCAGATCAGAAATACACTGCTGAGGGGAGCAGCGGGCGAGGCAGGAAAGGTCTGCCGCGCCATGTGGGACTCTCCCCGGCCGGGCGTCGAACTCGCTTCACCGCTGCTGACAGCTCCACAGCCCAGCGCTCAACCACTGCGCCAACGGGGAGGCCCTTAAATTGATTTCTTAATGGGAGATCAACCTCTTAAACATTTGTTGGGTCTCTATTAAAAGTAAGTCTACGTTTTATGTCATGTGAATTCAAAGAAACCTAGACTTCAAGAACTCAGTCTGGTAAAGGAATCACTACATTATTAGCCATAATCCAATAAAGCCTGGACTTTAACAATAAGTTACTACCAAGTTATCAATATCTTCAAAAGTGACCAAAGAGGAATTTCAGGGTGAATGGACTAGTTCAGCTCCCAACTATATTTATTACTATTCAACTTTAGGTCAAGGACAGGTTGAGGGCATGAGGTAGCCTCTGTGTCTTGGAGAGTTCCTTACTAGGGGCTGGGTGCTCAGCTCTCACTATTCAGGGTGCTGAATGGGTAGGAGTGACCTCTGAGGGTTTGCACCTGCTCTTCCACTGTTTATTGAACAGGAAGTGGAAGTAAAGTTGATGGAATATTAAACAGTTTCTTCAAAAAATGTCATAGATGAACAAAGGGATATGCATTCGGAAATAGACACCAACCTCAAGAAATGATTCACGCCTTGGTGGCGGAAGTTGTTTGGTGATGGACGGACATCTGAAGAGGTGTGATACTGTCCAGCTAAATCATAAATGATATTGAAAACCAATGTCCTCTCCATTAAAATAAAAGAATCGAGTCACTAGCACACATCTGAATGGTGCTTCTAAGACAATCACACATTCTTGTTGAAACTATTAAGAGTTGGTGAAATATATAATTTTTTCAAGCTTTTAAATACAATAGGCTGTTGGGCCTCCCTGGTGGCACAGCGGTTGGGCGCTGTGCTGTGGAGCTGTCAGCAGCAGCGATGTGAGCTGTCGGCAGCGGCGATGTGAGTTCGACGCCCAGCCGGGGAGAATCCCACATGGTGCGGCAGACCTCTCCTGCCTCGCCCGCTGCTCCCCTCAGCAGTGTATTTCTGATTTGCCTGTTCTGCTACCTGCTCTGTCTCTGGCGAACCCTCTCGCCACCCCACACCTCTGGCCTGTACCCCAGCTTGTATGTATAAATAAATAAATCTTTAAAAAAAATAAATACGATAGGCTGTCTTCTTTTTATGTAAAATTATATTTTTAGAGTGAGTTTGGTCCAACAAATTCTGTAGAAGTGAACTTTATATATATTAAAGCAAAGCCCTTTGGGTGTGGAGCAATTAAGATTGGCAGATTATTAGCATTTAATTTACCAATTAATTCACCTCCTAGAGCATCATTGTAGGTAAGACCTTTGATTGACAGATGGAATGGTTGCATAAGATTCAGTTCCCAGGGTTATGACAAGCCCTCTAATGGGAAGTTGTACAAATTAAGGGCTTCTTAGATCAAGGCTTGGCCCGAAGCAGTGATGATCTTGAGGGAAGGTATCTTTACTCAGATGAAGAGAGCAGGGTCATAGACAGATTAAGAGGGCCACAGGTCAATTCTGTGGGGAGAAGGAAGAGGGAATGTGAACAATAGAGAGAAAACAACCAAATGCTAGGGGTCATGAGGACGTTGGTTGGTTGCAGTGTACAAAAATGGCTCAAGATTAAGACTATTTGGCCAATGTAGAGTTAACAGGTGATGTGGAACTAGTTGAGAGGAAACTGATATCTCTAAGAATGATACAGACTTATGATCTATGTAAATTATTTCCATTTAAAGCATATTGCATTTAATTTAAAAATGACCTTTGAAAAAAACAAGAAATCTATTAACTTTCACAATATTTTTTCACTACAAATAATAGAGTTTCTTTGAAGAAAAGCAAATCTAAGTCTCTGATATCAGAATACCTTGAATTTTCTCAGGTGTTTCTAGTGGCTTTTGGTGTAAAGTACTGGCGTTCGAAATGCCTCCAGGAATTTTAGTAAATAGCTCCCTGAAATTTAGCACATAATGCACACAAAATTCCCATTTTTACGTGAAATTCCCATTTGTTTCAGAAAGGAGAAATCCCAGATTATAGGCAAAGATTGAGAAAGCCCAGATATCCAGGTATACAAAGAAATCAGTGACTGGATTGCAATTCCTTAAGTGCTGAGACTCATGTTAATAAATTCCAAAGCAAAACAGCTGATTTTATGCATTTATTTTAATAAGGCTGTGAAAACAGTCCATTTACAGTATAAAAATCCCTTGTCTTTTGAAAATGCTAGACAGAATATTTTAATAAATTAAATTTGTCTGCCTGTCAAATCTGTCAAATTGACAAGAATCCTCAAGGAATATTGCTGATTTTGTAGTTGTGTTCTTCCGATAGGATTGCCTTTGGAATTTAATATGGGCTGCTGGAGGGAGAATCCAGCTGCCAGAGTAATTCTCAGTAACACGTGCTAACATGATAACCTAAGTCTCCAATCACATAGGGCCAGGATGACTTCGCTTCCTTTATAAACTCTTTTATTACCTACAATAATATCTTGACTATTAGATTTGTCTATAGCCATGAACTAACGTAAGGCAGCAAATAAGTCCATATTATCAGGAGAATAGCTGCTGCCATTTACTCAGAGATGCATAGAGTGCAAAGTCATTGTTGTCCTTGCAACCAACCTGTGTCTGTAAGGTCTTTCTGCCCCATTCTACCAACGGTGACACTGGGCTTGGCCAGGACACCCAGATTAATACTACAGGTCATGCCTTTGGTAGCACCAACACCTTAAAGCAGGTGTTCTGATCCAAAGTCATTGTGCTTCTCTATCTAGCTGAAGATTTTCCTGGAATAACTAAGCAACTTCTTCTACTCTTTCCTCATAACTCAAGTTAATATTTCCAGCTAATGTGGGAGTACTTATACTAAACCTTTAGCAGCAATTGATGGCCAAAGACGAACTCTGAATTTTTCAAAATAACGTGCCTAACAAAGTAGGTATGAAATCCTTTGTAAACACAAACCCAATCAACACGCACACAGACATACGCCTTTGCTGTTCTGCCTCCCAGAATGAGAAAATCTCAGCTGCTGATCTAAAAGTCAAAGTCAAACTTTACTGTTTAGATTCTTTTGTTTTCATCCTGAACTTCTTGCTGGATAATAGTCAAAGGCTCTGTGCCCGTCACCAGGGATCCAAGGTGAGGTCCTCTCTAGACTTTTCATTTATTGGTCCATAAATAGCAAGCTGCTTATAGTGTTTGGGGGAAATGTCTTTCAAAAATAAGCAGAACAAGAAAAAATCAATACATACTATGCCTCTAATTGCTTTTTCGAAGTCTAAAATTCTGGATTAAAAAATGTAGACATGATTTCAGTTACATTTTCTGGCAGCAACCTGCAATAGTTGTACAAAATAATGCCTGTTTAGTGGTTGGCCAGCTGGAACAGCAGGGCCACGCAGGATTCTGGCCTTACAGAGGTCTGGGTGAAGGACATTTATATCTACAAAGAGGCGTGTTTGACTTAGCTTGGAGATCGCTACCAGGTGACTCAACGTTTTCCCCGGCCAGTCTCATGAAAAAATATCTTATGACTCAACCCATGGCATTTCAATTTCTGAATGAGATTAGTTATTCCTCATGAACCATGAACTCGCTAGAGATCAAAATAGACACAAACAATAATCAGGAAGGAAATTATCTAGACGAAGGGTGGCATAATGGAAAGGGTACAGGCTTTGAAAACCACACAGCTGCCCAACTGGCTTTCTGGCTGAGACCTTGGACATATCACTACGTGACCCATGGGGACTGCAGACCATTGAAAGAGTAATTTCCACCTTTAATAAAAGTTATTGTCCTTCCCTCTCTCCAAAATGGGAACAACTGTTGCCAGCTCACCCTGTGTTCAACCGTTTTGTTTCTTCATAGCTTCAGATCTCACCTCCTTAGGAGTCTGCGTGTGTGTGTGTGGAGAGGATGGTGACAGAAGGCTGGCAGGGGTCAGGACATCTATGACTTGAGCAAGACTTTAATAAAATGGCTCCTTGCCTCCTGTACCCAACAAATGTTAGAGCTGAATCCTTCTCTCACAGATGTCTACGGGGGTTCTTAGAGACCCACCCACCACCAACTCATGGTGAGTTCAGTCTATTCCAGCAGCCATAGCACCATTACCAACTAAAGTGAGAAGCAATCCCTTTGCTAAAAGTGCTACTGGAGCTGAGATTTTCCCATCCACATGGAGCAGAGAAAGTAGTCAAGGGTCCTTTGTCTGGATACACCCAGGAGTGCACGAGTCTCTTGTCCTCTGGATGTGCTGGGAGGGAATCCTAATTGTCAAGTGCCTGGACACCTCCCACGGCTTTGGGACGCCCTTAAGTGAGACAGAATGGCCCCGCCCACCTCTTGGCTTGCCCTTGGGATAGGGCGGTTCAGGGTTGGAGAGTTGAGGGGGTGAACAGTGGGAGCTTGGCGGTCCTGTTCACCAGCATTTGCTGAAAAATCCTCCTTTTGTATTTCATCAGTGTGGGTTTCGGAGTTGTCTAAACCAGTTCTCCACCAAGTAAGGATGATTTTTTTGAGTTCTCTGGGATCACCTCTCTGTTCTCTCCCAGTGACATAGTCAAAACATCAGTTTAACACCCCTTATTCTCCTGAGAGGAACCGTACCCACTGGCTGCCCCTCGGCCCAGGAGCTCAGGTGGACACATAATTTGTTTTGTCTCCTTGTGCTCAGGAAAAGTACTGACAGCTCACGATTGGTCATAGATCTCAGGAAATTTGCATTTAAACTGGAGAAATGCTTGCTTTTCCTACATTTTTGAAAGTAATAATATTCATTAAATTACATTTGGAAAATGCAGGAAGAAAAAATTGTCTATAGTTCCACCACCCATATGAAACTACTCTTCACTTATGTGTCTTTTCATCTAAGAATATCTTAATGCCTATCTCAATTTTAGCTGTATTCATATAAATGAAACTTTATCTCACATATTTTACTAATCAATATGCTCTAAGCATCTCCAACGTCAATACAAACTCCATGCACCTATCAACTTAATGATTGCAAAGTAGTATATTAAAGGGATAGATCAAGATTTATCTAATCACTATCTTTATTGTTAAATATTTTGCATGATTTACACTGTTTGGTATTGAAAACTATGTTATAATAAATATCTTTAAATGGATATGTTCTCTCTATTTTCAGTCATTTCCTTAGAATATATTTCTAGATGTGGATCTGTAGGGTAAATGGAAATGAAAGATTTTAGGATATATACAAAGGAGCAAATAATTACTCCACAGGAGTAATTATTACTCTGCGGAGTAATTATTGTGGAGGGTGAATTTATCTCATGCTGTGCTCAGAGTATATCACCACTACGGACTCCTGCCACCTGCCACTCTTTATTGATTCATTTCCTTTATTTTCTAGCCTTCACTCTCATTATCTCTCCCTTGACCACAGGAGGTGAGGTCAGTTTATTTGTATGAGGTCATGGAAGTGTGCATCTTAATTTTGTATGCTCATTTTTAAATGCACATACATGACGCTGTGCTTTGGATTAAGTATTGCTTATTACTTTTTTCATCCAGCACTGTTTTAAAAGCCTGCCCATATTATTCTGCCTAGATCTCGTCTGTGACTGCAGAGCGCTGCTTGTTGTTCTGTCCTGTGCATCCACCATGTTACACGTCTCTAATCTTGAGCTAGAGAATCCCCTGCGAGAGCCTACAGCTCTGTACCACCTAGTACCAGAGAGACAGTTCCTGTCCCACCACTGTCTCTGCCCCTTGGGGGTCTGTGTGAGCTGTCCATGCAGAAGGGAGGGTGGGGGCCCCAGAAAGACCCATGTCCAACTGGATCAACTACTGCTTGATTGTCTTCCAGAGTGATGGTCGCTGCCTGTCCTACCAGCAGCAGAGCACACACGTTCCCACAGCTCTCACCAGCACTTGGCATTACCCGACTTTCTAATGTCTCCATTCTAACAGCGGCAAAATAGTAGCTTATGGCTATTTTCACTGGCATTTCCCTAAACAGCAGTGAGCCTGACTGTATCTTCATATGCTACTTAGTCTTTTGCATTTCTGTAAGCTGATTTCCCTCTTTCTCTTTGCCCAGTTGCCAGATAAGATTCTCAATTTTTTTCTCACTAGTTTGAATACTGTAAGCATTAATAACTCTCTATTTTTAATAGTATTTTAGATTTTTCTCTCTGAAAATATTGTGGGTTTTTTTTTCTAGGTTGATTCATAGATTCTCTAGTTCATCATATCTAATATGAATGTGCCTATTTTAAATTGGTGATAATGCCATTTTTTGAAAAATGCTAATAATTTTTAAGTATTGAGCTTATATGCAACAATCCTGGAACTTTGTTTTATATCTAAAATTTGTCAGTTACAATGATTTTTTTATAAAGGAAGTTATCTGACCTTTCTCCTAGAAATTTATAGAAACTCTTCGCAGGTTGGGAAAAGTAGCACTTTGCCTACAAACTGTCCATGAATGCTTTGCAAATATACTTTTCTCTATATTGTGATGGTTTTGCCACACCATTATAAAATAGATGATCCTTAAACTTCATAACTTACTTAAAAAGGTCACATTTTTGTAAGAAATTCTCTTTAATTTTTTATTTTAGATTAAAATACTTAATTTACTTTCAATTAATTATGGTATCAGTCATTTGCTATGGATCCAAGCTGAATACATAATGCCTTTTGAATAAAAATTGGACAGGCCAAGTCATCTTTCCCTACTGAACGGAAACATCCCTTGTAAAGTGCTTCTGTTTTGTTTGTATCTGTACCAATTCCTTGACTTTATATTATTTCCTATTGGCTTATCTGTCTTTCAATGTTTCCAGCTTATGCTATGGAAATTATTATAGCAATTATTATAGCTAGTAGTCCTGATCCTCTCTCTTTGTTTCCTAAATATTGTGCTTGTTTTCAGAATTGTCCTAAATATTCTGCCTGTTTATTTCATTTGTTTTACTCTGTGGACTAGAACACCAAGTATAAGATTAAGTTGAAACAATGTTAACAAGGACTTTCACATCGTTTTGATATTGAAAGAAGAGCTTCTGAAATTTCAGCATTCAGTATGTTTGCTGTAGGATTTTAATAGAAACTCTTTTTTTTAAGGAGGTTCTTTTTATTTGTAGTTTATACTACACACCAGCCACAAGCTTACATGACTAAGATTGAAAATATCTAATGCTGGGGAGGATACAAATCTCTCATCTAACAAGCGTGGGCTTTAAAGGTATACAAGTTCTTTAGATAATCGCAGTTTCTACTAAGTTTGAATAGCAGAATGCGACCCAGCAACTCTTTATAGGTATCAGCCCTAAGAAATATGGACACAAGAGTAACAAATGACCTCACAAGAAAGTTAAAAGTAGTCTTACTAGCAATAGCAAAGAGCTGGGAGCCACTCAAATCTCTATCAGCAGCGGAATAGGCACATAATAATAATAATCTGGGCTGTGTTCATTTAGTGGTATATTCGACAGCAATACAAATTAATGATGCTTACAGGAAAAATACAGATAAATCTCACTAATGTAATGTTGAACAGAAGAGTATGTACTACTTTGTGTACATGAAAAACAGGCAAAACTACTCCATGCGGTTATATAAGAGAGGGAAAATTTGGTGGGACTAGTGAGCAGGAGGATAGGAGAAGGCCCGCTAAGGTCCCAATGACATTCTAGTTCTTTTTTTTTTTAAGATGTATTTATTTATGCATTGAGAACTGGAGTGTAGGTCAGAGGTGTGGGGCGATAAGAGGATTCACCAGAGACAGAGTGGGGAGCAGAACAGGCAGACTGACTGAAGTACACTGCTGAGAGGAGCAGCGGGCGAGGCAGGAGAGGTCTGCTGCGCCATTTGCAAAGCTCCCTGGCCGGGGATCCAATTTGTGCTGCAGTGTCTGCGGAGAGCTTGATGGTGCTGAGACTTAACCCCTGCGCCACCAGGGAGGCCGGACATTCTATTTCTTAATTTCAGTGGTACTTACGTTGGAGTGTCCCTGTATGCCCAGGGTCAAGCCTAGGATAGCCCCCCAGTTCTTTACCCCCACTGGGCTCCAACCACACTGTTTTTCTCACAGACACACACACACGGATGTGGTGAGGAGCAGCCCAACACAAAACCAAACCCTGTCCATTTTTAGTTGCACAGGAATCAGGGAGCTCGTGGGCTGCTGGGAAGGGGGTGGGCGGAGGAGCTATTTTGAGAGCCCTTATAACATGAAGGGCGGGCAGGCTCTCAAGCAGCTGTGCAGAATACCTGCCTGGGGCTGACGCCTTGGAGTGGGGGTGGGGATGGGATGGGGTGGAGGGGCATGGGTGGTCCCCAAAAGCCTCAGTACAGGACTTCTTACGACTCCCCCAGAATCAGCCCTTCCAGGACCCCGCCTGGCCCCGGCCCCAGCCGCTGTCTATCAGTGTGGCTTCGTGGCCCACCATCATTCCATCATTGGACGCCCTTCCTGGCCTCTGTAGTTCTTCCTCTACCCTGTTAAAATACAATTTTTTCTTCCTGTTTTCTTGTACCAAAGCCCCCTTTTTGCTTACATTTATGGGCTATGGGCCCAAGTACGTGGAACCAGAATCAGTGAGAGAGATTCTAACCCAGGGTCAATTTTCTGACCCTTTGCCGGTAACATTTATACCCAACTACCAACTTCTTTGGCTTTCCTGGGACCATACAGGAGTATGGTCCTGTCATCATAAATTACCTGTGCAGATCAATAGTTATTTCTCTCCTTTTAAATTATATTCTTTATCTGGTTTATATATCAAACTTTGAAGAATTTGTTTGACATAAATCTGTTCATATATTTCTGAGTAACGCATCTTAGTGACTCCATCAAAACGACCAGTTGTCTTAGAAACCATGCACTGGACATAAAAGAAGTTAATGAGAAGAATTTCAAATCTTTTGCTGATAGTTCTTGAGTTCAGAGTTGGCCTTGCAGAACCCCCCAAAAATCTACCCCCCGTTCCTATGACAAAAGCTATTAGTTGTATGACAATAGCCTTCTCTCACTCTGGAGTTGCAACAGCGCTCACCGTCAGCTGTCTGCACAACTTCCAGGAATAAACACTCTTGCTGCTGTCTTCCTTGCACCCAGAAATGCTCACTGACCAAGTTCTGACTAACGGGAGGTGAGCAGAATCAGTGTTTTCAGTTTCCTGCCTATACTCTCAAAGGAAAGGGGTAAGTCCTTCTATCTCTATTTTTCCTTTCTTGATGACTGGAATATAAATGAAGTAGTAACAACTTGGCCTTTTAGACAAAGATAGATAGGAATGTTAGAGACGTGTTAGAGACTATTAGCTAAACAGAGATTAGGTGCGTAAGAGAATCATGACACTCAGCTGCTATACGACTTTAAACCTTAGGAATAAGCAAATCAACTTCTATTTTGTGAAAACCACGGTTATTGTGGGGTTTTGTTATTGGGTACAGAGACTATATCTTAGTTATTTTACTCCTTAAATGTGTTATTGGACCCAGTCACCGCGACTGGAGAAAGTCTATGATATGGAGATTGAACGAGGCAATTGTATGATCTCTTTCCTAAGGCTTTTACATTTACTGTTTATATTCAAGACAGGTTGCTTCTCTCCTCTTTTTAACTTGACTCTGTATCTTGCAGGAGGCACATTGAAAGAAAGAAGATTCAGTATCAGGGAAACTACTCAACTGACCTTGAGATGCTGGCGAAATAGCAAATTTATCATCGTCAGGCTGGTGGCTGGACTGTTTTCAGAAAAAAACTAGGAAATTCTTGGGGATTTTCCTAAGTGATTAAAATGTAGAGGTCAGTCATCTGAAATCATTAAGATCATCCATTAAGGAAATAAAGAGGATATATCTTTGGATGAATAGTTAAATGTATCTTGAAATTCTCTCTTTTTTAATATTTATTTTTATTTATGCATACAAGAACTGGGGTACAGGCCAGAGGTGCAGGGGGGTGAGAGGATTCACCAGAGACAGAGTGGGGAGCAGAACAGGCAGATCTACTGAAATACACTGCTGAGGGGAGCAGCGAGCGAGACAGGATTCTCTCCTATGGGAGAAATAGAAATGAGCTCTAATGGTAAAGACCAGGAAAGAAAGAGGTGGAGAGAGTTAGAGAAGAGCAAAAGAAGTACAAAGAGTTAGAGAAGCATAGTGTATTAGACAGAATATTATGGAATTTACAAAGTGGCTCACCGCAAACAATGCATTTTTAAGGACAGCAACCTCATTTTCTGCTTTCACTGCCACGAGAGAAGAGGACAGGGAAGGTACTGCACTCACTCAATAGAGAAGGCACTTGTCACTCAGCAGACTTTGGCTGGGGGTTCCCCAGATGGGTAGGCCAGCAAAGTTAAGTACCTCCCCTCATGGAGCATATAGGGAGGAGATAAATAATAAGAGTTAAAAAAATATACATAATACATTGTCAAGTTCTCCTAAAGTGAAGTAAGCTAATCTATGATAAGGGAAAAGTGATAGAATGGGGGCCTCCATGGTGGTGCAAGGGTTAAAGTCTCAGCACTATCAAGCTATGGCCATCCACTGCCATGCGAGTTCTGATCCCCCCGCCGAGCCAGCAGCTTCCCACATGGCTCAGCAGACCTCTCGTATCTCCCCACTGCTCCCCTCAACAGTGTACTTCAGTGGCTCTGCCTGTTCTGTTCCCCACTCTGTCTCTGGTGAATCCTCTCACCCTCCCCCCCACAACTCTGTCCTACACCTCAGCTTGCATGCATAAATAAATAAATCCTAAAAAAAAAGAGTGAGAAGATGGGGTAGGAAATCTGTTGTTTTAGAATAAATGGTAGATCTGTCTGTCTTGATCTTGACTTGATATTTAAGCAGAATTTTGAATGAGAGCAAGGACTGTGAGAGCGTCAGATCCAGGGAAGACCTTTTCCTTGAGAGGAAGCAATAACTGCAAAGGCAGTTGAAGTTGGGGAGATCCAGATTCTCTCAAGTGCAGATAGCAAATTTCTACCACTTGGGGTGGTGGTAGATTCCTCTGTTCATAGAAGACAGCCCAGGTAGCAATCCCCGTACTTCTCACCTCAAAGCTAAGACAACCCAGGACCACCTTTCTGAACCCAACAATCTGGCAAACTAACAACAGACATGATACAGGAAGGAGGAAAAGCCCTTCATGACCCCCACCTTAGAGTTTAGTCTTCCAGACTCTGGCGCCTAATTCTATTTTGAGGTTGTCTGGTTTCCTAGAGTCACTCATACTCTCTTTAGTGCATGTGGTTGGAGAAAGCAAAAGAACCAGGAAAACCACACCTCATTCACTCCCTTATTAAATGCTTACTATTCAGTGTTACTATATATCAGGCCCTCTGCTAAGTCTTAAGGATCTGGAACTAAAATATTTCATGACCACATAAATCAAAAAGACACCAGAGAAAAATCATTACAACACAGTGAAATAGATTCTGAGAGAACTCTGACAATAGGACGTCTAACTTGACATTAGGATTTTGTTAGGGAAGGAATCCTGTGACCTCGGAAGGGCTAAGGATTTGGGAACAATCTCAAGTTCTTCCACCTGGCCATTGTTTTCAGCTAGTGGTGTCACTGACGCAGTTAACTTCCAGGAACCTTGGATCATTCTTGCTCATCCAGTGGCCATAAAATGTAAAAGAGACTCCACAGCATGTAACACTGAACCCAGCACCCAGGAGACGCCCAATAAGTGGCAGTTTTGTGCTAAGGAAAATTTGAAATAGAAGATGACATTTGTGATCCCTCTTGAGAGTTCAGGACCATCAGTTGTGAAAAACAGTAAAGAAGCAAGACAGAATCCTTTGTATCTGGGCCTCCCTGGTGGCGCAGCGGTTAAGCACTGTGCTGTGGAGCCATCGGCAGCAGTGACGCAAGTTCGACGCCAGGCCAGGGAGAATCCCACATGGTGCGGCAGACCTCTCCTGCAGCGCCCACTGCTCCCCTCAGCAGTGTGTTTCTGATCTGCCTGTTCTGCTCCCCGCTCTGTCTCTGGTGAACCCTCTCGCCGCCCCACACCTCTGGCCTGTACTCCACCTTGTATACATAAATAAATAAATCTTTAAAAAAAAAGAATCCTTTGTATTTAATCAAAGTAGCATGAAAGAAATGATAGGGTCTCTGGGGAGTACATGATTATTTTGGGTACCATTAAAGCAAAAACAATGTGCGAATTAGTTGGGTGATCTCATTAATCACAAGATAGGTCCTAAAGTCAGAGATGTTGAAATATGAAAAAGTACACTCTAGAATAAGTATGTTCTTTAAAAATTTTGGCATTGTAACTAAAATATAAGATATAGGTGAGAATGATAATGATGAAGGTTAAAGTCTGATTTCTCAAATTCACGTTTTCTGCCAAGTTTCCTTATAGTTCATGGATTATTAACCTCAATGGGAAATTTAGACTCAAGTATAAGTCCAAATCCAGGAGTTTACAGTTCACTAGACTAAGTTTTCTTTTTTGTGAATTCTAACAATTGGGTAGAGATTTCACTGTTAAACCATTCTAAAACTTTGTAAATATAAACAAAGAACTTATTTTGATTCCCTACTTTGGCAATATTTATGACATTTAAAAATGTTTCATTTCATCTACTTTTAGGTTTATTTTATAATTAAAACCATCCCAGACACCATTTTAAACTCATCAGGACCAATTTTTTTTTAATTTGTAATGAAACTGCAATTTGTTTTAATTTTATAATACTTAAATTCACCTAAAGTAGCTAGCTGGATTTAATATTTTGTTTTCTTATTTTAATAAATAAACTGCTACTGATAACTATGCATATCATTTCTTCTTCTTTTGCACTATGTCCTTGAAATAGTCTTCTAAGCGTGATAATAATAGATGAAAGGGTTTGGACACGCTTTGGTGGTTGACCTACTTTGCTCCAAAGACTTTCTAGAAGTTATCCTCATTCTCTCAATTACCTCCCCAAAGGATCCTTCTTTGCCTCTCTGCCATTGCTTATACCATTTCTTCTCTCTAGCATTCCTGTTCTCTTTAGTGATTTTTTTTTTTAACTTTCTGGATGGACTCCAACTCAACAGCAAGCAAATGTCACCTAGGAAACGCCCCAAAATTCTCAGGGGAAAATATCGAATGGTTTCACTTATAACAGGACTATAGGGAGGCCGGGTGGGAGAGAGACAATCATTGGGGGGGGGGGGAAGGAGGGAGGCAGAGGGAGGGAAGGAAAAGGGCACAAAATGGAATAGAAAAGAACACAAGGGACCATGGAGATGGATCACGGGTGAATTGGTGGTGGGCTACCCAAGGGGAATACAAAATGTAAAAGACATAAATAACAATAAAAATATATATTTAAAAAAAACTATAAAATTCAAAAAAAAAAAAAGAATTCTCAGGGGGAAGGTCACCATCTTCCTGCATTCTGAACTCACTCCAAGCCCATCTCACCTGCAAGACTGTCTCACCTGCGCTCTCCCACAATACATTGTCACTGATCTTATTAAGACCCTGGCTGTCCACCTGAGTGACAAACTGAAGATATTTGACAAATACTTGTTGACTCCAGTTCTGTGTTTCTACAAATAATGAGCAGACCCAATTTCTGTGAGTCTGGGTATCTATAAAATATTTTCATTCTTTCTCTTTTTCTTGTTGAATGGATTCCATTCTCTTTTACTCAGCAAAAATTTGGATAAACAAATCTGGGCTAGCTATTGTGATAGATGAGAACTTTACAAAAATAAGAAACTGATTTGAACCAAGTGTTTTTTCCTGTGTGCCTTCTTCTTCTTCTATATTTTTAAAAAGCAAGGTAAGTCACCTCAAAGGGATTGTTATCCTATTTGAACTTCTAAAGTGGGCAATCTTCAGATAAATATCCAATTGCTGCCTCTCCCCCAGGACAGTCAATACAATGCTTCAGAAAGGCTATTAAAGGTGCTGAAATGAGAAAGTGAAGCTCCCTGGCTGCCTGGCTATACTTGCCATTTAATCTAACCCTTTCACTATCTCCTCAAAATTCATTTTGATTTCTACAGAGAATTAGCCATTACAAAATGACCCGTATTAAGCAGAGCTATCGTGAAGAACAGAGAAAGAATATAAGAAGTGATTTTTTCCAGTTTTCCATTGAAAGACAACTCATATTTTGCTCCAAATTTGGAAAAGGAAGATAGGAAGTATCAAAATTGCTGAGGCAATGCCTCGCAAAATCGACTGATTTCATAAATGAGAAAGGAGGAATTTTACATTCCCAGAGCAAGAGGATCCAAAATCATTTGAGGGGAATGGTGATCCTAAACGGCTTAGAGAGAAGCTATGGAAAATATATTTAAAGAAATCACACTTTTGAAAGTAGTCAACAAGGGCCAACATGTGATAGCTTCAGTCACATACAATAACATAAAATTTAAAAAAAAAGTCTGCCTAGCACATAAGAAGTCTTCTCAATTATGCCTATTCTGAAAGTTACACCTTAGCTTTTGAATTTGGCAAAAAAAATCCA
This sequence comes from Scalopus aquaticus, assembly GCA_004024925.1. NCBI lineage: Eukaryota > Metazoa > Chordata > Mammalia > Eulipotyphla > Talpidae > Scalopus > Scalopus aquaticus. The sequence goes on from PVIJ01008510.1 coordinate 32,208, forward strand.
TCAACACCGGCTCCAGAGTGAGAGCTGTGTAAACATCCCTTGACTATCATGAGAGGAAGATGAGGGACACCGTGAGGATGGTGAGGGACATAGATAGTCAGCCCAAGGAGTAGGGTCAGCTCCTGGATGAGAAGGAGGCTGCGGCTGGGGGGATGGGGGAGGGTTGGGGGGTAGTGGAGGGTCCTCCTTCTGAGACAGAAGGAGACATCGGAAATGAGAGTGTTCAGGACCTAGGATTAACTGAGATGTCCACCCAAATATGAAAACCAAGGAACATGAACAGTTTAGCATCCTGAGGTCCAAGAAGCTTTCCTCAGAGTTGATGTGTGGAACTGAGCTTCAGTGGCCAGGGAGAGACGAGAAGAGCAGCACCAAGGAAGAGCTCGGGAGGGACTCTGGGAAATTCCCCGAAATTGATTTTGTTCCCAAGCTGTTTTCTATGTACCAGTCACAAACTGAAGTGCAGTAGAGCACCTGCTTTTAAAGCCCAAAGTAGGATGCATAAAGTTTCGGTAAATATTACCTAAGTGTTCTCAAAACAATTTTACCAGTTTATTCCCACCAACAGAGAAGGGTAATTCCTCACTGCCTTTTTGCCAAAATAAACAAACATCCCCCTCCCCCCTTTTATTCTTTGCCAATTTGGCAAAGAAAATAAAATGACTTTGCTTTGATTTGCTTTGCTCATTACCAGTAAACACACTTCTGTATATTGTATTTCTCTTAATTAAAATTATTTGATGGTATCTTTAGATTTATTTTTATTTCTGCTTCAATATTTTTATAATACTTTATACAAACTAATATGTTAAATGTACGACCATTGTCATATTCACTGAAATTTTCTTCTGGATCTTCTAAATGAAATTTAATTACAGTTAGGATTTTTGACATATAAACTATATGATCAAATCTTACAAAACTTTTTACCACTATCTTTGCTTTATCCAAGATGAGGTCATTATTTTTCTCACTGTTTTTTTAAGTGGTGTTAATTTTCATAATCAAGTATTTAATTATCTGTTTTGTACTTTGACATGCGATTAGGATCTGTACTAGTCAGGCAGTAGGTCTAGGTGAGCTATTTTGAGTAGGAAGGATTTACTAAGGAGTTTAAGCTCATTTACTGAAAGTCCACTAGGGTACCAAATAGCCAAGAGCAACACAGACAAAACATCCCCATTTCATCGTGGGAGTAGTGGGAGAAATCCGCCATTGCTGTAAGCTGCAGACAGGAGAGCAGAAACCCTTTTAACAGCAGACCCAGAACAATTAAATGTCTGCCACAAGGTCCAGCTTAGGACACTGTTGCCATTCATGCTGTCCATTTCTACCTCCCAAATGGCATGCAGCAGTACCTCCTAGACAGCACTTAGGTCACTCCCTGGACGCTAGCTGCAAGGGAGTCCAAGAAGTAGACCAACAAGAGCAGATACAATGTAATTCTTACCACTTTCCAGGCATTGTTCTAATAGCTTTTTCAGATATTAACTAATATTTACAGCATTCTCCAAGGCAGGTATTATATTCCCATTTCAATATGAGGAAGCTGAGACATAGAATGTAATTTCGCAAGATCAAACTCATGGAAGCAGAACTACAATTTATACCTGGGCTGCCTGACTCCAGAGTTGCTTTTAGCCACAGTGTTAAATAGTATGTGGCTTAGGCTCCCCACCTCCATGGTACAAGGAGCCAAAATAGAAACAGGTGGGACTGGGTTTGAAATGAGTCCATCAGCACAGTCTTGCAAGGGCATCAACTTAATTTTTCCACAGGGTTACTCAATGTTCTAGTGCCATTTGTTGAACAATTTTGCTTCTCTTGTTGACTTACATTAATGCTCTGTGCCCTGAGTAGGTGCTTAATAAACAGATATTCAAATATTTCGTGAATAGAATAAATAAAAGAGTAGTTTAGAGTTTATTTTTGGCTATATCTTGGTCCATTGTCCATTTTGCCATTGAGCGTGATATATTTGGGTGATAGACAAGATGCACTTTCTGAATCTGTTCCCTCTGTCCATGCTGAACTGTCATCTATCTGCTGACCTCCATAGACTGCATCAATGGACCCCTTTGCTTCCTGGCTTTGCTTGGGGGATAGTACAGGAGCTAGAGCAAGGAGAAGGTAGGCTGGTGGTTTTTGTTGTCCTGTCTTCTTCCTGGTTGTACCTTCATGTGGCCTGGATTAGCCTGTTCCTATGCCGGAAGGCTCAGCTCTTACCAGGGTCAATCTCTCGTGATTCCCCCCTCAAGGCTTGTGTCTGCTCTCTTCTTTCCTCTGGCCCCTCAGGACTGTTTCCATGGTTGCTGACCTGGAAGATGGCACAATCCCTTTTCAGTTTCTCTAAAATCTGCCACAATTTGAATTTTCCACGAGTTACTTAGTTTGCATGTGGCATCGGTTCGTAACAGCACACTGTTTTAAACATTGTTATTTTAAAACATTCTGGGAGGAAAAACACTCAAGATTTTCCCCAATCTCAAATTTTCTTTTGCTATTTATTTTTTCTTCCAGATTAGTACCACTTTGGGTTCTAAATATAATCCATTGAATTTTTCAAATTGGAATATAATTAAACCTAAAATCAATTAAAGGATATTTTCTTCCCAGTTGAGAGCACGCCATGTCTTCGCATTTATTCATGCCTTCTTCATGTCCTGCTGTAAATATTTTCAATTTCCTCATGTAGCCTAGCATACTTCTTGTTACTCCTGGGTATGGTACAGTTTCATTTTTTTTTTCTTTTGTGATTTTATTATTCTCCCTTACAATTTCCACCTAGTCATTTCTGGCGTCTATATAAGCTGCTCGTTTTTGTGTTTTGTAAATTCAGCCACTTTACCAAACTCCTCTGGGCAACTGCCTGTTTTCTTGGATAGTCTCAATAATTAACTCTCTTTGGTTTACTACTTGAGCAATCATATCACATTCCACCAGCAATAATTTACTTATGTGTAATCACTGAAAGTTTTGTGTTTGCGGCATATATTACTGAGTTGTCTAAAGTTTCTTGAAAGGGTGTAATAATAGGCTTTTTTAAAAATAGAAACTCCTGACTTCTCCTAATTTAAATAGGAATGCCTGCAATGGTTTAACATTAGTATTCAGGCAGTTCTCAATATTAGAAATTCTTTATAGTGTTTAGGAAGTATGTTTATATTCTCAGTTTACTACACATTACACATTGCTGTGTGCATGTTTTCTTTGCTCATTAATCTGGAATGAGTGGGTGATAAATTCCATTAAGTGACTTCTCAGCACTTTTGGAGATGAATAAAAATGTTCCTTCTCTAATATATCAATAACATGTTTTAAAATAACACTCTAATTTTATCATAGTCTTTTGTTCCAACAATAAAATCCATGTAGTCCTGGTATGTTAATCTTCAAATGCAATTCCAGATTTCAATTTCTTGGCATTTTATAAAGGTTTTTTTTTTCCTCTCACCTATTTTTAAAATTACAGGTGAGACCCTGGTTCTGATTCCTATTTCTGAGCTATCATTGTCAGGTTTTGGTGAACTAACTGTGCAAATATTTCTGGGTCTCCTCTTTTTTTTTCCTGGGTTTCCATGGTTTATTAAGAGTGTTCATTCTTAAGTCATATTTAGTAACTTATAAATTCACAGGAAATTAGTGGCATTTTCCTTGAGATAATCAAGTGTTTAAGCATAGAGCTTTCTTTTGATTTATTCTTAATCTAAAAAAAATTAATTATGTTTTGAATTGATCAATTTCACTTTTCTTTTGGTACATTCATTACCACTGGACTATTGTCACCTTTTCTTGCCATGGTTTCTTTAGTTCTGTGGTCTTGTACTTACTAAAATTCATACTTAGTTAATTCATTTTGGTCTTTTAAATAATGAAATTATCAACATCACTCATTTCACTATGAGTATAACTCTGCCCATTCTCTAGAATTTCCTATGTGTTTTATTTTTATAAAGTTTTTAGTAAGCATATTGTAGCTTTTATTTCCATTTAAATAGAGGGATTATTTAAATAACTTTTAAATTATTTTCTATGTATCTCTTTGGTTTTCATTATACTTTCAGCTATTATTAATGTCTGATATTACACTATTGTGATGAGATAATAACCTCCATCATTTCTCTTGTAAAGTTTAGTAATAATTTAGATATGATTTGATAAGTACACTAAGTTGTTGTAACTTTTATTACCCATAAACCTGGAGGATAAGCCTTCAATGTCTTGAGGAAAAGAAAAAGTTAAGAGATGGATCATTGACAATCATCTTTGTTCTCCGAGCTCGGGAGACAAAGGCTCAATCAAGCTTGACTTGTTTCTCCATTACCCTCCTCCTTCATCCTCTGCACACACTCTGTAAGCACCCAGGGCTAAGAGTAGAGATGGGTGGGGATGGTGGCATGAGCAGAGTGTTGGGAAAATCAGGCTCACGTCTACAGTCCTTTGACTCTCCCTCAACACAGAAGAATGAGCCTTGGGCTGGAACACATCCTCACCGTGAGACAAAAGGTCCACACCACTTGTGTCACCTTGGATGGAGACATTTCCCTTTCAAGGGCTTAATGAATGTTCCATGGTTCTGCTTATATGTGTATATCATGTGTATATCAATGGCCTGCACAATGCCCACCATAACTTTCCTATCCATGGAGTAGAGAGAAGGCTCCTACCGGAAGCCTCCCCCAGCTTTTTCAATTGCTTTAAATACCCCATTTTCTATGCTTCTATAGCATCCTGAACAAACCCTAGTACTATCACCTTCTATCCTAATTATCTGTGTATATAATCAAGACCATGGTCTTCTCAAGGACAGGGACCTAGTCTTAATTACCCCTCTATGCCAGGGCTATCAGTGAATGGTAGACAGTAGGCAGTTAAATACTTACTGGCTGAATGAATGAATCACCTAAAGGACTTCAGAGCCAAGTGAGAAATAAATAGAGGTGTCACAACCCAAATGTCATCTAGATTGTAAGTAAAACTGAACCAGCGAAGTTGGAGTTGGTTTGCATCAGAAGTCAAGGGGCACTCAGTCTTTTTCCTCTGCCTACTCCTCCTCCACCCCACTCCTGCAATGAAATCTTGTTGCTTAATCACATACAGTTTGGGGATGATCAGGGACTCCCCATACCTGGAGCAGAGCTTGCCCTGGTAACTTGTCATGTGGAAGAAAAGCTACTGATCGGTACACCTACATTCTGAAGGTACAAGAAGTGAAGGAGAAGCTGGGCATCCACCGGATCTTTACCCAGATGGTACTGGCGAGGAATCTCTTCTCCTCGGGAAGAAGGGGGTGAAGTAGTGAAAACAATCGGCATATTCTCCTTGAGGTTTCCAGGAGAAGTGTGGGGGATTTCTATCTTGAGCCAGGTGGGCACATCAGCAGAGCGAGCAAGCGCGCATCATTCTCGTCACCGTTACTGCATTCCAACACAAATGAGTAGGAATTGTCTGCTCATTGTCTCTTTCAGTTTCTGGAGTGTCCCAGAAGTACATGTAAGATTTCATGAGAGAGACTTTCAGGATATGCAGAGTTGAGCTACGGAACTAGCGGTGTTGGGAAGAGCATAAAATTAAGTATAAATTCACTTCACAAAAACTCCCCCTGTAGAGTGTAATCCTTCCCTTACCTCCGCCCTAACCGATTCCTGCACGTGATGAGGTATCTTAGCAACATTGAAATGTCCAAAGGCAAAAGCTAACTATGAAGGAACATAAATGACTTATGAAATATTTACCCCATGACAAAGTAAATACATTTATTCATCGATACTAAAATAAAAATCAAGACCAACAATATCGTGGCGAGATCTACCTTTATCCTCTCGGCCAATTCCTTTCCATCTACCTACCTAGGGTTGGCCTGGCAAAGGGGGATGAGTTGGAGCTAGGGCTCAGAGTTGTTGAGCTTGGATTTTATAGATGACATACACATTTGACCCTATATGTTTGGAAGGAAATATATTCAATGTAAGTGTAGTGAAGTAGAAAGAGCTCCAAAGGAGGTGTTTGAAAAGTGGTTTCTAGTCCTACTTGTACAACTTACTAGCTACAGGCAAGTAAGACAACTACACCAACACATTCAAGTTCCCTTTGTCTCTAAGTTACCTCAACTGTAAAATGATGAACTAGAAGGTGCCAAAAATTTCTACCTGATTTTAATTTTATCTATCACTTTCAAGTCTATCAAGAGTCAATGAAACATAAAAATTGCTATCGTATATGGAGAGAGCACTGCTAGAAGATTTATCTAATCTCATGTAATCTTCCCAACAGTCTCATGGAGTAGGAATAATTGCCCCCATTTTACAGATGAGTAAACTTAAGTTCTGAACAGTTAAGTGATTTGCCCAGGGTACATGGGAGAGCTGAGACTAAAACCCATAGCTAATTCCAAAGCTCACTCGTAATTTTATCATGCATTCCTTAAAAACAGCATTTATAAAATCTGTTAAATTTTCAAAATCTTTCCATTTCACTGATTTCCTGTGACCCTCATTGACCTTCTGTCCATTTCTCAGATGAATAACCTGTGACTTCCAGAAGCTGAGTTGCCCAAGGTCACGAAGATCAGCAGCATCAGAACTAGAGTTTCTCTCACATGGGCTGAGCAGTCGAGGGCGTGCTTTCTCTGAAGCAGATCACATGTGGCCACTTTTCCCAAAGCTCCACGCTCCTCAAAGAAACCCCAATCACCGGGGTAGGCATTCAGCAGCCACTTCTGACTCAGGCTGACAATTTCATTCAGTTTCTAGAACAGAACTTTGTAAAATAACTCTTTTTCTTTGACACAGCCATATCTTCATGAGGCAGTATTTGCTGCCTCTTGGATAAAATTCATTAGCTATTCAGACAGCTGCCCTGCAAAGAGCAGCCCAGCTCCCAGAGCCACACACTGCGCAGCTCGGTAATTCCGGGTAAAACCAGAGGGATCGCATCCAGCCAGCAAATGGTGGTGTGTGTGAGCAAAGCTCATACCAGCAGAGTTGGAAGGGGCTTTTGGAATCATGGAAAGTACAAAGTCCTCATTTGCAGATGGGGAAGGGAGCCTCAGAATCAAAGAGTAGCTCAAAGTCAGAGAACGCAGCAGCTGGGGTCAGAGAGACCCATGGACTCAGAATTCAGTGTTTCTCCAGTTGAATCACGAGAATCTCAACATCACAAGATGAAATGCTATTATGATGTGGGTTGGGGACTAGGAAATAATCATTGACCTCCTCCGCCCTTCTGTACAGGGATATGCAAATTCAGAGCTCTCTCCTGCACCTTGTTTAATTTCATTTCCACAACCATGCCATGGAATTGTCTTTTATTTTGCTGCATAATAAACAATGCTTAACCCAAGCGGCTTGGAGCACCAGAGATTTCTTTTTTACTCACATACATGTCCGACATGGGTTGGCTGACTTTGTGCCACAAGATTTTTACCCCAGGACTGAGATTGAGAGAGCAGCAGTAGCTGTGTCATCTCTCACTGCCCTGGATTAATGTTGTATCCCCAAAGATGCTGAGGTCCTAACCTCTCAGTACTTGCGAATAGGGCCTGAGCTGGAAATAGCGTCTTTGCAGTTGATCAAGTTAAGACCAGGTTATGAGGATGGTGACTGAAGTGACAATTCAATGTGACTGGTGTCCTTATGAAAAGGAGACACTCGAACACGATGTGTACAGGGACAACTCCCTGTGAGAATGAAGGCAGAGATCAGGGTGCTGCGTCTATAAGCTGATGAAAACCAAAGGTTGCCCCCAAGAGACCAAATGTTAGGTGAGACTCATGGAGCAGGTACTCCCCACGAACCTACAAAGAGCCCAGATCACTGATACCTTGACCTCAGATCCCCAGCCTCCAGAACTGCACGACAAAACAACCTCTGATTTTTTTTAGCTGCACAGTTATTGGTCTTTGGTTAATGCCAAACCAAGACCCTGGTCTTGCTGCAGAGAGAAAAGACCTGATGTCAAGCACATGCGCATCCCAACCCTTCTTCTCATGTCCCTTGACCAAAGTGCATCCTGTAGCTAAGTGGGAGGGAAGGAGAATCCTCCTACAAGGAGTGTTTCCTCACGGAGCGGCCCCCAAGGGCAGGGAAGGGAATCTTTGGAACAATCACAGTCTACGCAACACCATCATCACCGTAGACAAGGATGGGAGGTAGGGATGTGTCCCTGAACGGAGACCCAAGAACACAACAGAGCAGCTCTGGCCAAGTAATTGTGGGGCCAGAGCAGGGTTTTCTGCCCCAAATCCAAAGCCGTTTCTACTGCATCCCAAGGAATTTTGAGGGTAGCATAGGCGGGCCAATTAAGGTGCTGATATTGGCCTCTATCTTGGAAGTGCTGCTGTGTTCCCCTCACATGGTAGCTACTGGTTAAGGGCCATGGAATCAGCTTCCCGAAACAAGTGAAGTCATTTGACTCACACCATATTCCAGAGCCAGCTCCCTTTCTTTTGAGTTTGCTTAAGCCCCTCATTGGAAAACCACGAGTCGATTTCTTCTGCAAACACGTGCATGAAATCAGGGCAGCGGTTTGATTATCGTCGTTAAGCAGTTTTGTATAGATTTGCCTAGCAAGAGAAATCTTACCTAAGCTTCTAAACCCTACCAGCTCAGCCCTTCCTGTTCACGGGAGAATCAGGGGTTCATCACCCCGAGAAGGTCAGGTCAGGCCCAGGACAGTACACGGGCTGTGCCAGGGACACGGAGCGCCAGCGGGCAGACCTGGAAGGGCCTTCCCAAGGGGTGACCAGTTGTCGAGATTTGCCAGGGATGAGGGGTTTCCAGGACACGGGCCCCTCGTTGCTGAGACTGGAAATCAAGACGGTTAGTGAACCGGGTCTCAGTCCCTTCAGTGAATCCAAACCTAGAATTTTACAGGTGGGAAACCCAAGACCAGAGGGAAGAACTTAGAATCAGAGGTTTGTTGTTGTTTTTTTTTAAAGATTTATTTATTTATGCATGCAAGCTGGGATACAGGCCAGAAGTGTGGGGCGATGAGAGGGCTCACCAGAGACACAGTGGGGAGCAGAACAGGCAGATCAACCGAAATACACTGCTAAGGGGAGCAGCGGGCGAGGCAGGAGAGGTCTGACATGCCATGTGGGAATCTCCCCGGCCGGGCATCAAACTCGCGTCATCGCCACCGCTGACAGCTCCACAGCGCTGAGCTAACCCTTTGCGCCACCAGGGAGGCCCAGAATCAGAGGTCTGAAGTGTATGGGAACTCCATAGTCCGCATCCCAGGGTGTGGGCACCAGCCATTCTGGCTCACCCAAGACTGGGCGGGCTGTTTCAGTTTTGAAACCAGGACAGTCCTGAGAAAACAGAGGAGCTGGTCACACCACCTCCTAGTGTCTTTTATGTGAGCAGAGAAACGAAGACCCATTGGGAAGTGGCTGGTCCAAGGTCAGGTTGGAGGTAGGTGCAAACTGGAGCAGAAGGAGGTCGCTAACCTCAGTCCTGTGTCATTTCTGCAGTAGAGCGCAGATTTGTATCTGGCATTAAGAGTCTATTTATTGACATTATTCAAGCAGATTTTCAAATTCAGTTTGAACTGCCTGCAAAGTCTGGAAAATGCATCACAGTTTGGGAGATGTGCCCCCAAAAGTCTTTTTTTCTCAAAGGAGTTTGACGAGGCCAGAGCATTGCGGCCTCGCCCCGGTCCTCAGGTTCTCCCCCCTCTGGAATTCCCAAATGCAAGGTCACCCTGACAGTGTCCCAGCGACATCGTTCACAGAGAAGCAAAGTCCTACTCACTGTGTCCCCCAGAGAATTCCCCTGCTCTCTGACTGTACGACTCCCCAGACAGCATATGCAGGCAGCAACAGCTGTGCTCCCTGGACTCAAGGTCAAAAGGTCAACAGGTAGGTTCCCTTTCTCTGACCCAAACTCTCTGCCAGACTCACTACATTGGGGTGACTTCTTCTAGCTCAAGACCCCTGCTCAAAATGTTCCAACTGTGCGCTGCCAAGATTTCCATGAGAAGATTGTACTTTGCAGTGAAGGTAGTGTAGACTTTGAAACTAGAAAGCAGTGGGTTTGAATCCCAGGTCTCCCACAAAGGGCCGTTAGACTTTGATAATATTATGAATCTGGGGCCTCCCTGGTGACGCAAGGGGTTAAGTCTCAGTACTATAAAGATATCCACAGTCACTGCAGCACGAGTTCAATCCCCGGCCAGGGAGCTGACCCACATGGCGCAGCAGACCTCTCCTGTCTCTCCCGCTGCTCCCCTCAGCAGTGTAATTCAGTAGACCTGCCTGTTCTGTTCCCTACTTTGTCTGGTGAATCTTCTTACCACTCCACACCTCTGACCCACACCCCAGCTCTTGTATGCATAATAAATAAATCTTAAATATATATATATATATATATATATATATATATATATATATTACTAATCTCTGTGGGCTTCAGTTTTACGATATACAACATTGTTCTAATTTTTTTAAGTCATTGCAAAGTACCTGGCATAGCACCAGGCCTGCCGTAGCTATGCAATAAATAGCAGGTTGGTGTGTTTGCCTTCATGGATGAGTTGTAATAACTAATTCTCAGATTTGAGAGTCATTTCTGACTTTGAATGTCAGGCCTGTTACTCATTACCATGATGATCAGGAGGAATGTACTAAAATTCCTGGGACTGGAGTATCTTTGAGGATTATGGATTATAGTTCTCCTGCAAGGTCACTGTGTTTGCTACAAAATGTGTCCTCAATAACACAGCTGTCATTACAGAGAGATGATCGAGATGGTGTTAGGTTAGAACACAAACTCTCTTATTCTGTCCTTTCCTGTCCTTTCTCTCCAAGAAGTTCCCCAAAGAAAAAAGACACTTCAAACAGTAAATACCAAAGTAGCACTATTCCTATGACATTCTCACCATCTGAAATCGTCAGAGAGCTGAGTACCTTATAAAACGTTGATTCAACAAGGTGGAAATCTATAAAATTAGCCAAGATGCAGGCAAGGTTAGGCTGCTTGCCATTCTCAGAGACACTAGATCTTTGTCTGTTCAGACTGCCATCTTCAGCACGTGGCTTCCTATCGTTCTAGAGTCCCCATGGCAGTAAGTCAGCTGCTGGGCACAGTGTGCAGAGATCAGCTGCAGGCAGGCCGAAAGGGAAGAGTGTGGCCAAAGGCTCCATTCCACTATCACCACTTCTCTTGAGCTATAAAGAAACCCAAGAAGGAACACTGTTTTCTGGGTCTCAGTTTGTCAACATCTAAAAGGAATTAGACCATGATTTATATGCCCTCTTCCAGTTCATAATATTTGCACTAAAAAGACTGTATTTGCTGGCTTTCTCTGCAGCTCGAGAGACACATCTTTACGCGAGTAGCAATGTAAGAATGGAACTTTTAGGGAAACTTTTCAAGAGGCTGGACTCAGATGGAAGAACTTTTTAGTTGGATTCAGTGCACCTCTTTATAACATTAGGGTCTTATTGCTAAGAAAGAGGGGACAGTGCTGGAGCTGTACTGGATGAGAAACATTTATTTCCTACCATATAATTCTGCCATAATAATATAGCATGATTGTTATTATATATACACATATATATTTATATATATGTGTGTGTATGTGTATATATATATATATATATATATATATATATATATATATAGAGAGAGAGAGAGAGAGAGAGAGAGAGAGAGAGAGAGAGAGAGAACTTCAGAAACAGTAGAAGAACAATGAAACACCGGCAAATAATATTGTCCATTAACCACGAAATGGTGTTTGTGAGATGGCCACATAGCGGTCACGCTCCTACTTAGCTTTCTAACTGAAACAACCGAGATTTAAAAAGCCAAGTGACTTCTCCAAAGTCAGGGGCTCCCCACACCTCTCTTTGAAGAACATCTGAAAATTCTGAGCCCTTTCAGTGTGGGGCTTTTTCTGCATTTGTTGTTATAATGTGAATCAAGCACTTTGACAATCCCTGTTTATGAAAAATGACTCATAGTTTTCAGCAAAAATGCCAAGCTCAACTGTGTACAGCACAGTATTGGGAAGAGAAAGTTAAATTTATCCTCTAAGTGAGGAAATGCAGAAAAAAAAAACAAGAACGGTTCTCCAGCATCCTGCATCAATGTCTTGGGTGGTCTGTGCTTAGAATGAAGCAAAAGGGGAGAAAAGACAATAAATGCAAACAACTCAAAGGCATCCAAAGGGGAAATAGGTCCTAGAAGTGAACTGAAGGTATTTAAGTTATTTACAACAGCAAATAAGACTCCGTTGTAATGGGATACGGGACACAAAATGCAAATGACCCATTATGGGGACCTAGCAACTCGAATCATGTACTGAATTGTCAAGTTGCCTCTCAGTGACCCTGGTAATGAGTATTTTTCATTGGCTCAATCATCAGCAGAGTCTTTATCAAGAGTTCACTGTGTATCTGCTCCCATGCTGGGGCAACAGGCAGGGTCAGTGCCAAGACAGAATCAGCAATATGGCTGGAGGACTCTAGGAACAGGGTCTCTCTGCCTCAACCCCTTCCCAACTTGAAAACCTTCAGAATTGGAGACTACCTTGACAGAGTCAATGCTTTAATCAAGACTGTCCCACTGAAGGTGCAGATGCTCTATGGACAAAAGTCAGTCTTGGGCCTCTTAGTTACTGACCTCTTGTAGGAATGGGTTGACTGACCTGAGATTAGAGGAGAGAGAATCTACAGCATTGTAGCAATCCCCAAGGACTATTTCAGAAGCTGCCCTTAGAAGCCCCGCAAGTATAACCTGCTGTTTCCTCACTCAGCACCCTCAGCATTTTGCAGGAAGCCAGCACTGTGCAGGGCTCTCTGGCTGGGAACCCACATAACCTATCTGCAGTGGTGTCTGACATGTCGCCTACTTTTAGACCCCACCCCAAATTTCCCACCACTTGAACCCCCAGTGCTCCCTAGCTGGGCAGCCTGGGGACTACTTCTTCCAAAGTGCAGAAATACTAAGGTCCATGCTTGAGACAGCTCTTCAACTTCAAAAGAATATTCCTTTCCATTTTCCCATTTGAGCAGCACAAGAATCCTATGGAGAATCTATCATAGATTTCATTTTACACATGAGGAAACAGAGGCCGAGGAAGTATATTCAGTAAAAGATTAATGACAAGTCACATACCTAGATTGATTCAAGTTTTTCTAACCTCCACTCTATCACCCTGTCTATTTAAAAAATAAAATCACCCTACATTTTTATAGTGCCTATCAGTTCTCAAAGTTTCTTCACATACTATCTCCCCAAATCCATCTGATTTAGAAACCTTTTTTTTCCTCCTTTTCTCCAAAGGCCTTCTTGGACTGAACTTGCATCTTGGACTAATTAATTTGCACCACAAGGAAGCTTAAGAGAGAAAGCAGATGTACAAGGTGGAAGCCTGATCGTATAAAACACACATCAGAGGCCAGATCATCAGACACACAGACAAAATGATAAGGCAGCAAGAGTGCTAGGGAGCAGGAGGCTGTACGGGGGTCCCGGTTCACCCTTTGTCACTGGGGCAAGTCAGACTCAACTCTCTTTCCAAAGTCATGACCTAGTGACGACGTGAAAGTGGTTTGCAAACCCTATGCACGCGTCAGGATTTCATCGTGAAAGAGCCATGCTGGGAGGCAAGGAAGGCTCGGATTTCATTCACCTCCCCAAGACCAGGCATGCAATCAGCCCAGTAAATGGTTTTGAAGAAAGGCACAAAGAACTTGTTTATCAGGCCTCGCTGGTGGCATAGGGGTTAAGTCTCAGCCTATGAAGCTGTCTGCAGCCACTGCAGCATGATTTCCATCCCTGGCCAGGGAGCTTCCCACATGGTGCAGCAGACCTCTCCTGTCTCCCCGCTGCTCCCCTCAGCAGTGTATTTCAATGGATCCGCCTGTTCTGTTCCCCACTCTGTCTCTGGTGAATACTCTCACCACCCCACACCTCTGGCCTGCACCCTAGCTTGTATGCATAAATAAATCTTTTTAAAAAGATTATTAAAAAAAGAACTTGTTTATCAATAGGTGAGAGGACTGAATGGTGGTGGGGGAAGAAGCTGTTCTTGATGGGCAGATGGGGCAAGGCTGGTTTACAACTGCTCACCCTGATGGGGGCTCCCCAGACTGGAGAACAGCTCCCTAAGTCTTTCATGCTTTGCCGCCATCCATTTGACAGCTAGCAGGACCGGTACTCAGAGAGATTATTTAATTGCTTGTCCAGGGCTAGTGGCTGGAAGAGGTGGAATTTCAAACTGGGTAAATGTGACCCAATTTTCTTACTCATTTTGACAGGTCACTGGATACAGCACGTGAGGAATTATAGACTGTGGTCCAAATGTTGACACTATGTCTGCACACTCCCAACACATGACAAGACTTGAAACTGGGATTTAACCTGCATCAGGTCACCTTTAGCATCTGCAGATTTGGCTCCTTCATCTTCCAAAGAACTGGGTTCATCCAACGCAATTCATCTTACAGCTTTCCTGGGAGGTCACCCACCACCCACAGACTCCTCATCACCCCCTTTAATCCATGGAAGACTTCTGGAGCATTCTCTACCTCTCCACCTCTCTTCTCATTTTTACCCACGGTAGTCTGAGAATTTAGAACAATGTTCAAACCAACACACTGTCTCTCCATGTCTTACCACAGAACGCCATCTCTATTTCATTTGTCATTCACTCCTATTGTTATACCTTTAGAACTTACTGCTATGGTATTATACACCTTCCAAAATTTCAATTTTACATCTCTCTCCCTCCCTCTCTCTCTCTCTCTCTCTCTCTCTCTCTCTCACAGACACACACGCACATGTACACACACACACACACACACCTTTCTTTGAAGCCTCTCTCCTAAAGTTCCATGATCTTAGCAAACTCCCAAAGCAACTGACATTGTCACCTTCTTACTCTTTCACTCTCTCCTTATGTGCTCACTTCTGGCCTTAATTTCCAGTCTGTCATCGTAGTTCTCTTGCATAAATTCTCCCAGTCTCCCCGCTCTCCCGTCTGGCAACACTGACCCCCTGGTTACCTTGACTTTAGGTCGACTTTGTACTCACATTTAAACAGTTAATCAAAACCAGGTGGGAAGAAAAGAACACATCCATGCAGATGGATCTCAATTAAATCCATGATCACAACAAACAAAGATTGTCAACATCACTCATTCCCCAAGGTCATGACTTCGTATCTCCTCCTTCCTCAAGCCTCCAAACACTCTATTCCTTCTCTTTCAGCTGATAACAGCTATTTCTTATTTAAATAACAAATAAGAACCACCATGAAAAGTCTCTACATTCTCCCACCTCTGAATCTATAAACATCCCTAATATCTACATATTTAGGATGTTGCAGAATTTAAACTGGTACAGTGTGGGTGTTGGTCCAATGGCTTGACACTATCTCAGCCATGACAATTCCTAGCACTGAAATCTCAGCCAAGTCTACACCGCATTAGCCTTTCACACCTGAGGTAGTGGACAGCTGCCTATACCCTTCATAGGCCAGTCCTTCCCTTAAGCACATAAGCACATCTCATCAGCTCAAGAATAAAACTTCTGCAATTCTCATTTTTCCTTCCTCATCAACATAGTTTCCCATCTGGGTTGATTTATCCTCATCTGCACACAAGCTTCCTGGAAGATCCCCTATCATAAAGAAATATCTTTAATTCCATTTGCCTTTTGATTTTTCTGCTCCCCTTATAGCAATTGTCTATTAAGACTCTCTTCAGCTTTTTTTAATTCTCTCTTGAAACCATTCCTATCAGATCTCTATATCCATCACTCCACTGAGACAGTTATTGTCAATATCTCCCTATTACTAAACTCAATTGTCAATTCTCAGTCTTTATTTCATTCAAAGTCTTAATAGCACTTGACACAATTGATCATTTCCTCCTTGAAACATTTTTTCATTGACTTTCTGGACAAAATATTCCCCTGTATGCCAGGGGCCCCACTTGTTGGTGAATCTTCCTATTATCCTGCTCTCTAAATACTGAGGTTTCTGAGGCTTATTCCTCTTGTTTTTCTATTTTCAATCTGCTCATATTCCTTAAGTGACCTTATCCAGAATTGTGGGTCTTAAATACCACATTTTTTTCAGATGATGGCAACACCCCATTTTATGTCTTCAACCAACTTTCTTTTCTGAATTCAAGACTCATGTGTCAAACTGCCAGTCCTATTTGCTTATCTAGTTGTCATTCCAAAGTCATTTTGCTAAGCAAAATAGAATTACTCTGTTTCATCTGCAAACCTGATGCCTCCCTAACATTTCTCAGTTAAACGTATTTCCATTCATTTACTGCTCAGTCTGACTCTTTTCTTTCATTAGCCACACTTTATCCATTAACAAATCTCAGGGGAACTATCTTTAAAATACAGCCCAATTCTAACATTCCACATGGTGTATAACCCCTCCAGTCAAGCTACTATCATCTTTTACCTGGAATCCTCTAATAGATTCCTAACCAATCTCTATTTTCCATTCTTGCCCCCCCCTTTCCCAAGGTCTAGTTTCAAACTGGAGGGTCAATATCCTATGCTATTTGGGGGTGGTGGGGGGCGAGCTTTTTTTTATTTCTATTTCATTTATTTCTGCTCTAGTTTTTATTATCTTCAACCTCCTACTGGCATTTAGTTTTATTTGTTCTTCTTCTAGTCCCTTCAGGTAAGAGACACTTTCCTCTTAGAACTGTTCATGCTGCACTTCCAGAGGTTTTGATAAGTAGTATCTTCATTTTCATTTGCTCTAGGTATTTAATTTTATTATTGATTTCATCATTAAACCAATAGTCATTCAGTAGTATGTTGTTCAGTTTCCACATTTTAGAGATTTCTCCTGCTTTCTCTTTGGGGTTGATTCCATTTTGATACCATTATGATCAGAGAAAATGCTTGCTATGGTTTCAGTCTTCACAAATTTGTTGATTTTGTTCTGTGACCCAATATTTAATGCTATTTTTAAAACACAAATCTGATTGGGTTTCACTTCCACTCAGAACCACCCCCTCCCCCCAAGTTTTCCCATCATACTTGATGGAAAGGGCAGTCTTGAACTTCACGTCCTGGTTACTGGTTACCTCTCTCAATACCAGATTAAATATGGTCTTCAAAAGGTAAGGGAGACTGTGCCTTTCTGAGGACTTTACCTACTTCTCTGTGTTTTGGGACTCTGCCTCCAAAATTCTATCTGCTGAGGCTTTCAATACCTGCTCCCAAATTCAGGAAAGCTCTCGCGCTGGTTTCTGTTGCCCTGGCTAGGGTATGGGAATACCTCCAGGCAAAAGGCTGTCTGGTTGGGAGTTTCACTTGACTGTGTCCCTTCTCTGAGATCCCATCGTCTTGCACAGATTGCTGTCAAATATCTTAAAACAATCATTTGATACAGTTGGACCGATCTTTGAGCTGGCGGTGGGAGAGGAGCTCCCAGCATTGACTCATCGTGGGCAGAAATGGGAGCCACATGGACATCTTTTCCTGGATCTGCTGCATTTAAAGGGTGAATCCAAGTCCAAGAACCAGTTCTCAGCAATTTCTTTTGTAAACTTTGCAAATGGTGATTTGGCTTTGACATTTTGATTTTTATTTTATCTTTCTGTCTCAAGGGAAATTTTAATTTTAATCTCCTCTTATAAAAAGTCTGAAGGCAGTAGTATGGGAAAATTACATTTATTCCCCTAATAGATCTGGAACTGAATTTGCATTTATTATATACTTGCTTTATGATCTTAGGTACATCACTGCTCTGTGTCTTAGATTTCCCCTAAGAAAATGTGGATAATAATCCCTATTCCACCCATCTTTTAGGAGTTAGGTATAGAGCTAATGCAGGAATAGTGGCATAGCACTTTGGAAAGAATGATGCTTTAAATTGAGGAACTCAGGAAAAAACAGTACCCTTCTCTGCCCCCCATACCAAACATCAGCAATTACACAGTGATTAATAGCCATTCTTTAACATAGGCCATGTAATTACCTCATTAGAAATTGGTAATATTATCCTCACTTTTGCTTTATTATTCTTGATGCAGTAATTGAGGATGTGAAAGCTGAAGCAACTTGCTCTATTTTACAGAACTTCTAAGGAGTAAAGCTGAGCCCTGTATCTGAACCCTGTATCATACTACTCAGTTTTAAAACTTATTTTTCTTGGCCATAACATGCTTCCTTTCCTTTGTCTTCAAAGGATGTCTTTTAGCATCTTCTATGGGTCATCTGGCATACTTGCTACTGGATGTGCAGATGTGTTAGAATGCTTACAACTACCTGCAGTTTATGCTGCATTTCACTTTGAATATGACTATTGTCAGAATGTAGTCTTCATCCCCCCGACTTGCCAATTTACAAACTATAGCTGTGCCAACCCACAAGTCTTATTTGGTTCCTTAGCAGGGACCCTTGAAAATTTTCAGTAAAAATCATATCACTGCTTATCTTAAATTGGAAGTCCTCTGCAAGCCTTTTCTTTGCATGACAACTATTAGCCCATGGCTGACCTCCCACCAGCTAGTCAAACTCATATTCTGTTTTTGCAAATTCTTTCATTGCTGGGGTAGCAAGGTTGATGGTAAAATGAGGACCAGACAAATTCAGAGTAAATTTAAAACAAGCCGCAGGGTTGACTACTAATTCTGCAGTTAAATATATAAAGAACTTTCATAAGGAAGAGGAACAAATGATTCTCTAGGGACCTGATAAACTAGAAAAGGACTCTGGGAGAATTGAAGAGAGGTAAATTCTGATTTGATAAGAGGAAGAACATACTATGAAGTAGAATAGAGCAAGAACAGAGCAAGCTATTTGAGGAAGCCATAGCTCTTTTTTACTGGATAAAGAGTAGGGGCATTGGATAACCACTTGTGAGGGGTTTGAATACAAAGAGAGATCCTTCACCTAGGACTTACAGGAACTTGGGTGGTCCATAGTCGGGTCCTAAAGACCTACTGACTCCTTAATATTGTGTCTAAAAATGCAAATACCAGTTTTTCAGGGTATAGTTTATTGCTTCTTCGAATGGTCAAAAATGTCCACGTTGTCCTCCCTGGTAGCCTATGTGTTAAGTCTCAGCACTATCACCGTAATGGCCTGAGTTTGATTCTTGGCCAGGGAGCTTCCCAAATGGCACAGCAGACCTCTCCTGTCTCCCCGCTGCTCCCCTCAGCAGTGTACTTCAGTAGATCCGCCTGTTCTGCTCCCCACTCTGTCTCTGGCAAATCCTCTCACCCCTCTCCCACTTCTGGCCTACTGTGCAGTTCTTCTATGTAAAAATAAAATCATTAGTTCAACTCTAAAGGCCAGACAATGTGTATGAAACAGAGATATCACAATATATTTTACCCCTCAAAGGAGATTTCTATTTTGGAAGAGAGATTAGTTGTTTATTTCTCCTGTCATTCATTCTTCTAATAATTCTGTTTTTATATTAAGTGCAGTTGGAACTAAACAAATCTTTAGGAAGTATAGTTCAGACCTACGGCAAATATAGTAACAAACGTAAAAAATTAATTATACCTTGACCTCTTCCTAAATCCATTTACAATATATTAAGGTGTTTTCTCCCAGATAGGAGAGCAAAATTAAACTCAACTTCTGGCCATTTTCCAAAGCATCCCATCCCTTAAGAATCTGATTTCAAAAAGTCTACCAGAGGCATAATTCCCTAGTACTGAAGGAACCAACTAAAAAAAGACTCCAAATTTTGATTTCTCTTGTGAAAGAGTAGGGGCTTTGGTATATAACAAGGAGTCTGGGATTCAGCAATTTGTTTAGAAAACACAACATCAGGATCTGAGAGTGAAAGAATATGTTCTGATAGAAAACCTCAAACCTGAGACATCTGGACAAACCATTTCCCTGCTGCATACGCCAGAGCGCCCATCAAACTGCATCTTTAAATGCTCGACATCATTTATAATCAGGGAAATGCAAATCAAAACCACAATGAGATACCACCTTACACCAGTGAGAATGGCATACATTAAAAAAAAAAAACAGGCAACAACAAATGTTGGCAAGGATGTGGAGAAAAAGGAACTCTCCTACACTGCTGATGGAAATGCAAACTGGTGCAACCACTATGGAAAGCTGCATAGCGGTTCCTCAAACTGCTAAAAATGGAGCTTCCACACAAGCCCACTTCTGGGACTCTACCCAAAGGACACAAAAACATTAATCCAAAAGGATACATGCACCCCTATGTTTATTGCAGCACTGTTCACAATAGCTAAGATATGGAAACAACACAGATGCCCAAAAACAGATGACTGGATTGAGAAGATGTGGGACATATACACAATGGAATACTATTCAGCAATCAAAAAAGATAAACTTATACCATTCACAGCAACATGGAAGGAGCTAGAAGGGATCATGCTCAGCAAAATGAGCCAGAAGGAAAGAGAAAAACATGGAATGGTTTCACTTATATGGGAACCAAATAAGAGAGAGACATTCAGTGAGGGAGGGGGAGGGTAAGGGCTCAAAACGGGGGAAAGAAGAGCACAAGGGACTATGGTGACGGTTCATGGGTGAATCGGTGGGAAACTTACGGGGAATACACAATAATGTAAAAGATAGAAATGAAAAATTAAAATTTTTAATTTTAAAAAGTAGCTTAAATCAAAACCATGATTTTTATAAACAAAATAAATAAATTAATAAACAAATAAATAAATAAATAAAAATCATCCTTCCCCTCCCAGCCATGGGCCTCGTCTCCCTAGCCCTCTTCTCCCAGTCTCCTTTCTTTGCTTAGTTTCCTCTGGGGTTCTGTTATGATTCTAAGTGCAGTGCACCGCTGATGTGACCACAGAATCAGGACTTTAAAGCCCACTGGCAGAATTTACATGACAAAAGTGAAAGTAGATTTCCAGTGTGTTCAGCTGGTACTGTGTAAGAGTTAAAAATATCCCCTGTACATTTCAAGTCCTCATTAAAAAATCCATTTATATGAAAAATACCTTTACTTTTATTCATCCAGGAGGATGACTCACTTCCCTAAACACTTGAGATTTTTAAAACATTTTGAATCTCAGTCATAACAAGAAAACTCTACCACAAATTGTCTTAAATACCTTGCTTTTTGCCCCAAACATCTAGGAATCTTACAGCAATAAACAATATTTTAAAAGGAAATGTTGCCTAATAAGATATAATGTTTCATCCGGCTTTTAACTGGGTGTATGCACACATTTTTAAACTACATTCTATGTGGACTTGGAAACAAACTTCAAAATTAGGGTCTGCAATGAGAGGCCGACTGCTGCTGGACACTTCCCAGATGCAACACAGAAAAGTCTGTGGAATTGAATAGAGGTAAAGAAAAATAAGTTTGGATTATAAAGGGAGCTTGTCATTACACAGTCAACTGATATCATTTAACAAGCATGAAGAATGTTTTTGTGATTTATTGATGTGCTTTAAAAAATAGTAATACTTAAATTGAAGCTTTAGTTATAAAAGAGAAACTAAAATAATTTTATGAACATTGTGCATCCCAATTCTAGTGGTGGAGGAGTGGAAAGTGAAGGGGGAGGGGGGGAGGAAGAAGAAAACAACACCTGCCTAACTATCTTCAGGTCTCATGTCCTGAAATGTGTAAGAACAGAAACCTAAATGAAGGGAAATCATAACTCCAAAAAGGTAGGAATAAAAGAAGACACCAAGAGAACAACTCGTTCTAGTAGCCTTTACTTCCTGGAAGGAATATTAAGAAAAAGAGCAGGTTATGGTAAACAGCAGTCAGTTGGAGGGGCACTACCTAAGATGATTTCATATTCAGAAAGAGATTACCCAGAAGGAATTGACCCAGTCTGTTGAAAACCCACTGGATTCCTAGGGATATCTATTAAGATTCCAAATGCTCCACTACCAATATCCAGACACCATAATCTCGATCACCAAGGCTAAAATATTAACAAAGAAAATTCAACGGACTAATTCCACATTTGCTTTTTTTTAAAAAAAAGATTTATTTATTTATGCATACAAGCTGGGGTACAGACCAGAGGCATGGGGCAGTGAGAAGGTTCACCAGAGACAGAGTGGGGAGAAGAACAGGCAGATCGACGGAAATACACTGCTGAGGGGAACAGCAGGCGAGGCAGGAGAGGTCCACCATGCCATGTGAAAATCTTCCCAGCCAGCCGACAGCTCCACAGCAGTGCTTAACCGCTGTGCCACCAGGGAGGCCTCACATTTGCTTTTAATTTGAAAGATGTCCAAAGGAATTTTACTAAGTAAAAAAAAAAAATTATTTCTTTGGGGAAAAAATGTAATTTGCCTCTTATCTTTGGTATTATCGTTATCACTATTCCTCTTATGCTATTGATCTACTGACTGCCAATCTAACAAGAAACTAGAGGCTCCTGACAAGTAACAATGCATACATTTAAGTATCTCTGGGAGGGTGTAACACAAAACTAACTAGAAACGTCTAGAAATAACAAAAATAAATTTCTCAATAACTTTAGCTAGAACGTGTAGTATAATGAATTTTCTGGCAAAATATTACATGGAAACTTTGCAAGGAAGCAGCAGTTGAAGATATTTGGGCCTTTTCATTCCATTGATGGAGCATGTTTACTTTTCTTCTTTATGTGGCCATAGAAAAGGGGTGCTGGGTCCATTTGAGAAGCATGATGGTGGCAGGACACCTTCCTCAAATTGGTCTGCAGGTGCAACTTTCTAAGCAACAGGGGTAGTGAGCATTGAGTGAGGTGCAGGACACTGGAACTTGTGCTTTTCTGAATGTCACCTCACGTTTTCTGCCTGAGAAACTTGAATCCATCTTTTCCAAACTAACTCACTAGTAACTTCAAG
Organism: Scalopus aquaticus; assembly: GCA_004024925.1. Taxonomy (NCBI): domain Eukaryota; kingdom Metazoa; phylum Chordata; class Mammalia; order Eulipotyphla; family Talpidae; genus Scalopus; species Scalopus aquaticus. The sequence continues at coordinate 55,013 of PVIJ01008510.1, forward strand.
TGAAGTATTCCCTGCCATCCTTCTCCTCATCCCCCTCAACCTGTCTTCCTCTCCTGTGTGCTTTATTTGTACAAGGTCAGTGTTCTACTCACACAGCATTACAACCATAGACAACCACATGTCTATGGTTGTATACGTCTTACTCAATTAAATCTCCTTCACACATTCTATAAACACTTGTTAATTGCTTGTAGCTCCAGGCTTGCTCTCCTTGAGACTCCATGAGAACAGACACTGTGTTTTATTCCTCTCTGTTGCTTCCACACTTAGCACAGTTCCTGACTCCTGGTAGGGGTTCAGTAAATATTTGCCAACTTGATGCCTCTGCCATCTTTGTTTATCCCTATGATGACTGCCATCAGATCTGTAGGGAGATAATTTATAAGTAGATATCTGGTTGTTAAATTTCCACAAATGGAAATATCTAAGGAAGGGGGAATTCTGAATATAACATATTCCTTAGTAGCATAAATTCAACCACTTCTCTGTGGATACTTTCCTAAAAATTAAGCACAATGGCATGTGTTGGTAACCTTCCAAAAGCTTCAGCATTTCAACCACATTTGTGAATAAAAAAAGTTTGATGTTGAATCTTCCTGTGCTTGGCTATTTGGATATTTTCTACCAGCAGCTTGATCTGCACATTGCTAGGTCCTCAAGGGCATATTTAGGATCCAGGATGAAGGGCCAACTAGGATAAGGATGCTGGAGGCATTTGGTCTTGACCTTGAAGGATGAGAAATAGTTGTGTTGGGAGAGGAAAAAAAAGGGACTTCTCAGGTAAACTCAAAATGCCTAAGTGGTGACAAGAGATGGTAAGAAAGAGCCCCGTTTGAACAAGGCATCAAATCCATTTTCTGTAGAACAGAGCTCATGTATAGAAATGGTAGAAAATGTGGCCTGGAAGTTACAATGTGAGGAAATGGACTTTGGGCTCAGAACCCCATGTTTCATGTTGGAGGCTATAAGAAACAACTGAATGTTTGAACAGCCCAAGGTATTAGTTTCCTACAGCTGCTATAACAAATGACTACAAAATTTATTACAATTTGTTTTCTAAAAGTTCCAGAAGTTTGATGTCTTAATTAATCAAGTTGTTGACAGGCTTCATGCCTTGTGGAGGTGCTAGAGAAGAGGATCCTTGCTTGTTTCAGCTTCTAGAGCTCTCTCTGTCTCGTAGTCTCATCCGTCCTCAAAGTCAGCAAACACAGAGCTAGACTTTTGCTTCCTCTTTCACGTCTCCTTCCATGACTGAACCTCCTGCCTTGCTCTTTCTTTAATTATATGATCAGATCAGACACACCCAGATAATCCAGAACAATCTCCCCACCTCAAAATCTTTAACTTAATCCCATTGGCAATGCCTCTGTGATTACGTAATGTAACAGTCACAGATTCAGGAATTAGGAAAAAACATCTTAGGGAGGGACATTATTTTGATGATCACACCCAATTATAGTAAATAAAGCCGAACTCAAACTAACATTAATAGAAAACAGTTGTTCATTTGGATTGAGTGCAAGGCATTATTCTGAGCACTTCACATATGTCAGTTTAATTAACCCTGAGAGCCACTTTTGAGCTCTCTGCGAAGATCCGTAGTTTGGCCAGGCTCTCACAGCTGGGGAGGAATGGAATGAGGACACCGCTCAGAAGTCACAATTGTCAGCACCCCATGATGTCACTTTGGAAGTACGTCAAAAGACATCGTGTGAATTGTTTGAGGAAGAATTTTAGCTCCAGTCTTACTACAGTTACTGTTACATATTTAAACCTCTGCATTTATTAGTCATGAGAAATATTCCAGCAGAGGTAAAGAGACAACATGCCAGAACAACACCGCTTCAGTACTGTTTGCTCACCTCAGCCCATTGCAAACCATATTGTTATTGCCGAACAACAAGATAATGCCTATCTTACACAGCCAATTAGGATCTGAAACTGATCTAATAACTGTTTAAATATTCTGGTTGTGATATAGCTTAAAATATCTACTCGGAGGGAAATGGTACTTAATTGCATTTTATTTTGCTTCCCCCAAAATGAAAGAATGGAAGAAGGGTCTTAATGGTTTCCTCTGAAAACCTGATTTCCTTACATTTAGGGATGGTTTTGATATAAATTGACTTCCTACAGTTGCTAATGTTTGTTAAATACAGCAGATTCTGGAAGAAAATGAAAAAGCAAAGAAAGTAGCCCAGAAGAAAATTCACAATGAGCTGCTGATAAGATACACAGGGTATTTCTGAGAGAATCTTTAGAGTTGGTGGAATTAAATTACTGCTCTGGGTATCTATTTTTTAAGGAAAATGTGTATTTGCCTAATCCAATTTCAGCATAATTCATATCCCTGTAACACTCCGAGAACACTGGCATATGGTTACATGAGATATAAATTGGGAATATGATTAAAAATCACTGGCGTCTCAATTTCAATTATATTTCACAAAATAGACTTCAGGGGGAAAATGCACAAGCAAGACCACAACCTGCTGCAAGATGAGAGTGGAGAAAAATCTACAAGCACACACAGCTCTGTGCAGGTCTGACCATATTCCCCGGGTGAACTCTTAGCACTGTTGGCTTCCTCTAGGTCGCCAGTCAGCTCTGTTGATTTGACTTGAAGCCAGAGTCCAAAGGTTCTTAGGCACCATCTGCGATGACTGAACCAAAAAACAGCCCAGTCTTCTAGAATTTGAAATCAGAACTGGGATCAAAGCACAAAATCATTCTGACCTTGAGCAATAGAGTTAATCTTCCTACAAAATGACCTTGAACAATAAAGCGGAAGAACAAGTGAGAAAATGTTGCAAATTTCCTCCAAGGTAATAGGTACAAAGTACATGTATTCAAGACAGAAGAACTTTGCTTAGAACTTAAATCAGGCACCTCGCTTTATTCATCTTTGCATTCCTGGAGCTTGGCAGGATTTCTGGTACAAATTAAATGTTCAACATATTTGCAGAATTGAAAATAAAGACTCAGGGCCTACCATGTTTCTACTCTTAACCCCTCTCTTTAAGTCTTCATGGGGATATTGCTCCCAAGTGATATGAAAGGGGAAAGGTGAAAGGAATCATTTTCATTAGAGTAAGATTTTTAATGGTAAAAATAAATTCTTCCCTCCTTAATCTTGATGGATGGGAATTTCAAGTCCCTCATTTTGTTTTAAGGAGCTAATAAGGAGTTCATAAATCTCAATTACTTTTGTGGAGTTAAAAGCAACCACAGGTCTGCTAAGCAGGATTCCAATCTCTGATCAGCCCTAATACCTTTATTAAAACGCTGGAGGAGAAGGGCCAAGTCATATTTCAACCTTGAGCTGACATTCTAGCAGTGAAATTTCCTTCTCATTCTGCGCAGACTGAAGGAGGAGCAGAGATCAGGCCAGGCCGCCTGCGAGACACAGAGGCACATGTGAAATTACACAGTGCCTGCAGCTTTAGCACTGGCCTCCACAGAGTTCTGGGCTTGGCCAGTCTCTACGCATAATCAACAAAGAGATCAATTAATATTTATACCCTTAACAAAACTCATTTTCTTTTCCTTCCCAGCTATCCCTTCTCTTAAATGAGCTGCTGATAAGATACACAGGGTATTTCTACACTAAATACGTGTATGTAATAAAAATTATTTCTGTTACCAGATAACTAAATAGTGCCACCCCCTTTCTCCACCCCTCTAGCATTAGTTGGCTAGGGTTACCACAGCAAGGTACCATAGGCTGGGCGGCTTAACACTCACACAACAGGAATTTATTTTCCCACGCCTTTGGAGGTTAGAATTCCAAGATCAAGATGGCGGCAGAGTTGGTTTCTTCTGAGGCTATTCCTCTCGACATGCAGATGGCCTCCCTCTGTGTCTTCAGAGAGGACCCTTCACAGGGTCTTCCCTCTGTGAGCGTCTGTGTCCTATCATCCTTTTCTTACGAGGACAACAGTCATTTTGGATAATGCCTCATTTTAACTTATTACCGCCTTAAATAGTCTCTCTCCAAATACAGTCACATTGAGAGGTAAGGGTGTGTGGGTGGAACATACGTCAACCTAGGAATTCCAGGGAACACATATCAGCCCATAGCATTCCTTCAAACTCAGTTCTCTGCTCTCCCTCATCACTTAGTTATTGCATTCAATGGGCGATGTGCTGTCGTGGAAGGGCCAGATGGTCATGGGTTATAGACTACACTGCCACCCACCAGCTGGGGGTGCTGGGGCAAGTGACCAAACCTCCAAACTCAGATTCCCTACCCAGAAGGATGGATGGCAACGCTACCTCATTGGATCATTGTGAGAATGAAAATAGGTACAATGAATGGCCCATAGAAGGTACCCCAAAACACTTGCATTAATGCTGCTCTTGCTATGACAACTACAGTGTTTTTGTCACTTCCTACCAGACTGTGAACTCCAAACATCAGGGTCGTAGAACTTCATCACCTTTATGTGTCCTGCAACACAAGCCCAGAGATTTTCATGCTTTAGTGTTCAGTAGGCATTCAATTCATCCCGCGCTCCTCTTCTGAGAGCCTGGCAGTGCCTGTCTCTCCACTGCTAGTCTGCGCCATGTCTCTAGTCTAGAGACTAGAGCCTTCTAGTGCCTGGCACTAGAAGGAAGGTATTAATCTCCATCTCTGAGAAGATGATCACAACAATTCACAAGCCTGCTTTTGGGATTCAATAGAACAATCTTCATAAAGCGCTATACAAATGAGAGCAATTCTTTAGAAAGAAAGCAACAAAAAAGAGCTTTTAAGAGGTGGAGCTATTTAAAGGTAAGCAGGAAAGAAGGTGAGTATTTGAGGAGCAGATGAGGTGAAGCGCCTGAGTGCCCACCTTTCCAAGTGGCCCATGAGGACATCAGCATGACACCGAGGGGGCATGCCCACAAGTATCTGAACAAACAAGTGCAGTAACATTTTCTGGACAGGATGATAAAATCCTACAGGGTTTGGAGTGGAGGGCCAGAGAAGCAAGAATTCATTAACATCCACAAATAGCAGGGAGGTTTCAGAGAAAGAATGGCCGCTGTGAGGAGTGCTGGAGAACCTGTTTAGTGATGAAGAGTGGGGACTAGGGCATACAGGCTGTGGGGCAGCGGGAACGAAAGAGGGGACCCACCCTTGTTCACTGTCCCAGTCTGATTTAGCTGGGGTAGGCAGGGAGAGGGGGCACCAAAGTGATGGGTAGGGCTCAAGAGCCTTTCATAACAAGACACGTAGTAGAGGCTGGGTTGCCATTAAAGGACTTCCAGCAGCAGATTTGTGTTTCAGAAAGACTGCGTGGATAGGAGGCCAGGTCTCCCAAACCCTTCTGACTCATTAATAAAACAACAGATACTCAGAACAGTGTTGAGTCATGGACACCTCCAGTGGTGTCCCAGGTATGGTGCAAGCTACAGGAGGTGAGTACGTCCATACAGCTCCTCCGTAGCCACCTGGGCTGTGCTAGCCGAGGACAGCTCCTTCAGGAAAGAAAGAATTGAGCTGGGGGCCTCCCTGGTGGCGCAACGGGTTCAGTGCAGCACTGTGGAGCTGTGGGGTGGCTGCAGCTCAAGTTCAATGCCCTGCGGGGGAGATTCCCACATGGCACAGCAGACCTCTCCTGTCTCCCAGCTGCTCCCCTCAGCAGTGTATTTTGGTTGATCCGCCTGTTCTGCTCCCCACTCTCTCTGGTGAGCCTTCTCACCGCTCCACACCTCTGGCCTGCACCCCAGCTTGTATGCATAAATAAAAGTAAATCTTCAAAAAAAAGGAAAAAATTTGAGCTGGATTGTGAAGACACATCAAGCTAATGGGTGAGAAGGGAACTGATTTCTTGTCTGTAAAATGCAGATGGTCATTAAGCCCAGCTTATGTTTTTTTGTTAGGAATAAATGACCAAATGTGTACTGAAAAATCTTGCCATTTGCAACAACATGGCTGGAGCCGGAGGGGTGATGCTGAGCAAAGTAAGTCAGAAGGAGAAAAGCAAACACCAGATGATTTCACTCTATGTGGAGTAGAGAGAAACAAAACAAAGGAACTGACAAAGCTAAACGAAAACAAACCCTAGACGTCTCACACAAAGAATTTAGGCTACTGGATGTGGGGTGGGTGGGGTGCAAAGAAGTAAGGGCACCCAACAGACTGTGGGAAAGGATTATGGGTGCTTTGGTGGTTGGTGTGGTGACAAACTATGGAAGAGGTATGAACCAACATCCCTAAGTCAGTGTCGTAAACCAGTATTACTGCAATATAAACAATATAATTTTAAATCAATAAAGACACAATATAAAATTAAAAAACAAAACCAAAAACAAAACCCAATAGCCTTAATGCCTAACATATGATAGTTTCTTAATCCAGTGGTATTTATTCAAAGGGGAAGAAAAAAGTAGATTAAAGATGTATTTGAAAAACTGCAGAGTTTTGAGTCAATTTGAATTAGTGTTGTGTGAAATCATGTGGCCTTGCTGCAAAGCCTTCCATAGGCATCATATCATATAATCTGTGCAGTAGGAAGCTGGTGTAGGTGCTGTTGTTATTTTTATTTTATACATGAGAAAACTGAGCTTTAGAGATATTATGGTCAAGCTCCTGTGTTTACCTGCTTGTTACCTTGGGCAAAGTTTAGCCTCAATGGCCCAGTTTCTTCACTTAATTTCTCTACCTGCTGAACACAGCCCCAGACACTGTTCACCAGCCTGCACTGTAGTTGGGGCTGGCCATATGGCCGAGAGCTGGTCAGTGGACTATGGGCAGACGTGATGGGTGCTCTGACCCTAAAGAGGAGAGTTGAGTGACATTGGTAGTCCGTGTTAGCTGCCATTTATGGCTTTTAACAAGGTATTATGATAGAGGCATTTGGGAAGGCTAGGCCAACTTATAAAGACAAATCAAGAGGAAAAGAGAAAGTTCAGAGAGTGGGGAGTCTACAGGGTTTGAAAAGCCAGCTGTTCCAGTTCTATAATATCCTGTTTAATCAACTGCAAGATGCTCGCTTTTCTGTTTTAAAAGTTGGTTGTGTCTCTTAATCCCTATCATTCCCCAGGTGCTGTAGGCCCAGTGACAGCTGTTATATAGTTATCATTCCCTGTACTTGTATAAACTTGATACTTGCTTTTTGTGCACTACTGGGTAACAGCATCCCTTATATGTTCAGATTGATAAACCACTAATGACCACTTACAGAAGAAATACAAGATTTATTTTCTGATTGTCTTGTATTGGCAGTAATTCAACCTCTGTGATTAAAAGCAAAAGCGAGAAAGTACCTGTTTCGGATTAACAGAGTGGTTAACATCAGCTTAAGATGAAATATTGGGGTAACAGTGAAGAACTGTTTTCATTTTAAATATTACACTATCAATACTTCTGATAATGTGAAAATAAGATGGTATGAAAAAACACAGACAATCACAAATGTGGGTAAGAAAATGATTCCAAACTATGAATGAACGTGAAAAGCTTTTGAAATGACTTAACCAGATGATTTACTTTTGTTTTCTTCTTACACATTTTCTTCTTGTATATCTATAGTGATATGTAATATAAAACTATGTCAGCTTTATTTTCAATAGAGCTGAGCTAGAACCTATAAAAACACAAAGTCCCTCTGAACTGGGCTGCTTCTCAAGTCCAAGTCAAATCTTTCTCCTCCCTTTACTGTGCTTCTGTCACATGAACCTCCCTCTGGTTCCTGTTATATGCCCAAGTCTTTTGGGCCCAGGGCCTTTGCACATGGTGTTCTTTTAACCTTAAAGACAATGTCCCACCTTAACTCTTTACACAACCAGCTTTTCTCGCCTTCCAGCTTAAATATCACCTCTCAAAGAAAGCTCCCATCCTTCCCCCAACCCCATTCTCTATTTTAGCCTTTTGTTTTCTTCATAGTAGTGATTACCATCTATTTTCAATGTGCTAACTTTTAGGATGTATTTTACTTCTACAGATAAAAGAGTGTATGGGTCATTCCCATTTGCATCACCAGCAAACTCACTGTGCCTGACACTCAATAGTTAATAAATATCTGTTGGATGACAGCTGAATGGGTGGTGCGTATCACAGTTTCTATAACATCTCAACAACATCCACAATCTACCACTTACACTACTGAAGGGGAAGCAGAACAGAAGAGTCTTCTTTTTGGGTTAAGAACATGAACTTTGGGTCAGAGAGATGAGAAACCTGGGCCTAGCCACGGAAACTTACGCTCTTAATATTTTCAAAGCCTGCAAGTTTCTTGTCCAAAGTACTCTGATTTTTAGAAAATTAGTAAAGCCAACCTAATTTCATTGAGTTTTGTGAGAATTAAAGGCAGTCATTCACATCGAGTTCCTGGTACATAGTAGCATTATTTTGGGTTATTATCATGACTGCTTTTGTTTGGAGCATTTTCACTAGTTGCTAATGAAGTTAACCTGATATTAATGAAGCACTTGATCAACTTAAGAGTAGAGAGCCAGGATTCAGCCTCCAAAGACTTGAATTAATGATGCTTTATTTAAACTAATTAAATTACAGAGAAGTTCAACAATACACACTGGAAGTTGGTTTGACATTTTAAGATTTGGACACCACTGCTTCTATCTGAGTTTAATTAAATGGAGGAATGTGGCATCTCTAGCTCTAAGGGAATTTAGGGTAATATGCCTGTACTCCCCTTTTTCATGTGGATATCCTCAATGAAATAATCATTAGAATTTATTCTGTACTCTCAAAAGATCTGTTTAAAGAAATGTGTTTGGTTTGGAGAAAGAGGGCGACTTCCCTGGGAATTTAAATATACATTTGTTAACATTTCAGAAAGATAAAGGCTTGATATATTTTTAGTGAAAATATAATTTCTATAACTAGCTAATTTCCTAGTGCTATATTACCATTATTGATTAGCTCAGAGATAAGATTTGGATTATTAGCCTTTCAAAGCAGTCAACAGATATCACTTTCTGGGGATCCTCCAACAGGACAGCAGAGAACACTTGACAAAAGGTGGGATTTGGCATCAGATTATAGTTGGACGTCAGCTCATTTCTTTTCTAACTGATTTAAGGATATTTCTTTAACCTTTCTGAGTTTCAGGTAAAATAGGACTATAGAGCCTTACCCACAGTTCTCTGTGTGTATGTACAAGTGTATGTGTGAATCGAGTGAAAAAATAAGCATAAAGATACTTTATAAGAGTTCATCATGTACTTGTAATTACAGGTAATGAAACAGCAAAGGCAAGACTGTCAAGTTCATCCACTCTACGCAGGAGAGTTTGGACACCTGACCCTTCTCATCTCTGTTCCTGTCTCTCTTTAGGCAGAAATCAGTGATGTCAATAACCCCAACCCATCTCTTATCTCTGCCTTTATTCCTTATCTCCGCTGCACCTGACATCAGAGAAAAGTCTAAAGTCAGTCTTGAATGACCTTAACCCTGTATTTTTCCCACTTTTGTTAAATGTCAACTTCCAAAATTCTGCCACATTCTTCCTGATACCAATTTCCCAACATATCACTCCTCCCCCACCCCCGCCATGTTCTACAGTTGAACATATCCTCTACTTGCCCTAAGTATTAAGGTTTAAATGTCTACGTTTCCTCATGTCTCCTATAGCATCAAAAGGAACAGGACTAGAAGCTCCATACTGGGAATGTGGTTCTGAGAAGACAGGCTGATCTTACCCTTTGCTTGGTTGTTTTAAGCCAGATAGGATGTAAATCTTAGCACCCCCGTCACACCACCTCCACTCCTTCAAAACATCAATCGTAAACTGAAACACATTCAGCAAGACCCACTGACACTTTTCACACTATGAATTGAATCTTCCTGGTAACAGAAAAATGAACCAATATCTTACTGCCATATCAAAACCCATTATTTTTGCCCATTATTTTTTCAGTTCAATTCAAAAGTGAAGGTCAATTGGAAAAAAAAAAGTAACAAGTGAAGACAAGACAAGAACTGTAAACTTGGAAGCTATGTTGTTATAACTTTATAGTAACTGGCAATTCCCATTTAGGAATTAATTGCCATTCAAAGGTTTCTGTGACAGATTTGCAAGGCAGGTTTCCTGGAAAGTTAAAGAAAAGTAGAACCTACTGAGAGATGATTGCGCTGAACTTTAATCACTGGGTTTAGCTTTTCTTAGTTCCAAGGCATTTCAATAAGGTTCCTTGGTTAGGATTTTTAATAAAGGGCTGCTCTAAAAGGTTATCATAAACTGGGTGACCCAACCAAAAGAAATGTATTCTTTTTACCATCTGGAGGGTAGAAGTATGGAATCTAGGTGTGGTCAGGATTCATGCCTTCGGTCACTCTGAAAACTAACTGTTCCATGACTCTCTCCAAGCTTCTGGTTGTTTCCCAGGTGGCATTCCTTGGCTTGTAAACTCATCACTCCAATCTATGCCTCTACATTCATGCAGGGTTCTCTGTTTTGTCTCTATGTCTTATCTTTATCTTGTAAAGACCCCAATCAAATTGGAGTTAGGGTCCATCCTACTCCAGTATAACCTGATCTTAACTTAAATTACAACTTCAAAGACCCTGTTTCCAAATCATGTCACATTCTGTTTGGGGTGAACATGAATTGGGGGTAGGAGCACAATTCAACCCTATTGTGATTGAGAAAAATGAAAATACCTGACCAGAACATAGGCATAGCTTTACAATGTGTTTCTATTTTGAATCATTAAATATCTGTTATCTAATATACATAGAGAACGCAATAAACTCTACAGAAAATCTAATCAAAATAATCAATCAATTTAGTGAAGTAGCAGGATACAAAATCAACACGCAAAATTCAGTATCTTCCCTATATGCAAACAACCAATCCGAAGAAGAGGAAATCAAGAAAACCACTCCTTTTACAATCAAAACCAAAAAAATCAAATACCTGGGAATAAACCTAACAAAAGAGGTAAAGGACCTATACAAAGAAAACTATAAAACACTATTAAAAGAAATAGAGGAAGACACAAAGAAGTGGAAAGACATCCCCTACTCATGGATCAGAAGAACTAATATTATCAAAATGGCCATGCTACCAAAAGCAATTTACAGATTCAATGCTATTCCAATAAAAATCTCACCGACATTCTTCAAAGAAATAGAATGGATACTGATGAAGTTGATATGGAACCACAAAAAAACGCGAATAGCCAAAGGCCTCCTCACCAAAAAAAAAAAAAAAAAAAAAAAAAAAAAAAAAAAAAAAAAAAAAAAAAAAAAAAAAAAAAAAAAAAAAAAAAAAAAAAAAAAAAAAAAAAAAAAAAAAAAAAAAAAAAAAAAAAAAAAAAAAAAGGAGAATGGAGGTATCACCCTCCCAGACTTCAAACTATAGTACAAAGCCATAATAATTAAAACTGCATGGTACTGGAACAAAAATAGACACACAGACCAATGGAATCAAATAGAAAACTCAGAAATCAAGCCACATATATATAGACAGCTAATCTTTGTTAAAGTGCAAAGAACAGGAAATGGAACAAGGACAGTTTGTTCAACAAATGGTGCTGGGAAAACTGGATGACTACCTGCAGAAAAATGAAACTAGACTACTACCTCATGCCATGCACAAAAACCAATTCAAAATGGACAAGAGACTTGGACATAAGACGCGAAACCATAAAGTGCAAGGAAGAAAACATAGGCAAAACACTACATGACATACATCTTAGAAACATTTTTAAAGACACATCCCCCAAAGCAAAGATAGTGAAGGAAAAGATATACAGCTGGGACTACATCAAACTAAAAAGCTTCTGTACAGCAAAACAGACATTCACCAAAGCAAATAGACAGCCCACTGGCTGGGAGAAAATATTTGCACTCCATACAACAGACAAGGGTCTGATCACAAAAATCTACAAAGAACTCACACAACTCAACAAAAACAAAGCAAAAAATCCAGTCAAACAATGGGCAGAAGAACTTAAAAGACATTTCTCCAAAGAAGTGCAAATAGCAAACAGGCACATGATAAAATATTCAACATCCCTCATAATCAGGTAAATGTAAATAAAGACCACAATGAGAAACCACCTTACACCAACAAGAATGGCACACATTAAAAACAACAACAACAACAACAGAAAACAACAAATGTTGGCGAGGATGTGGAGAAAAAGGAATGCTCCTACACTGTTGGTGGGACTGCAAATTGGTCCAGCCTCTATGGAAAGCTGTATGGTGGTTTCTCAAACAACTAAAAATGGAGCTTCCATATGACCCAGCAATTCCACTCCTACTAATATACCCAAAGGACACAAAAACATTAATCCAAAAGGTCACATGCACACCTATGTTTACTGCAGCACTATTTACAATAGCTGAAACATGGAAACAACCCAAATGCCCCCAAATTGATGACTGGATCAAGAAAATGTGGTACATGTATACGATGGAGTACTACGCAGCAATCAAAAATGATAGACTAATGCAATTCTCAGCAACATGGATGGAGCTAGAAGGGATTATGCTCAGTGAAATAAGCCAAAAGGAAAAAGAAAAATATAGAGTGGTATCACTTATAGGAGGACTATAGGAGAGCCAAAAGAGAAATCAGATGGAGAAAATAGCACACAAAACACAACAAAAGCAAAAACTAGCAGGAACCACAAATAAGAGGCATTCTACAGGGGAGGGGGAGATGGTTCACTGGTGAATTGGTGGTGGGAAACCTACAGGGATACACAATGATGTAAAAGATATAAATTAAATAAAAAAATAAAATAATAAATAAATATCTGTTATCTAGAAGCAAAACTCAAGACCTTACCTTTTTAACTAGAAAACACTCACTATAGTGATTACAATTTTCTTTAATTCGATGTGGTGACCAGAAGGCTTTTAGAGATGGGGAGTGTTTCCATATTTATACACTCCCTCTCCACTGGCTCTTCCTTTTCCTGTGGCTGCAACAGGAGAGAATGTTCATGGCAGATTCTTTCTCAGAGGGAGTATGACATTGTTGGGGATCAGTACAGTCCTCAATTTTGCAGTCCCACTGGTAAGTATCTCCATGGGAACTCAAATAATAAATGACAGTGCCTAGCATAGTACCTAATATAGAGAAAGAACTAGCTTTATTTTTATCAAATCTAAATTTGAGACATTTCCTTCAAGAATGAACATAGAATGGGAACAAAGGGAGTTGAATAAATTGACAGATAATGTGGTCCAAAAATGGCTCAATTTACAAATTCAATTGAATAAGAATTTGCCAAACAACTTTCAGAGAACAAACCCTGTGGGTTTTCAGAATTGATAAGAAGTGCTAGGGTATTTAATGGAATTATTCTGGTCCACATATAAAAAATATTATTGTTCAGCAACCTTTAGTAAAGTAAACCTTTAGTAAAGTAATTTAATTCTTCAAATTTACCCACTGCTTTCCATCTTCGAAGACATTAGAAAACACATCTGAACAAATGAATTAATAATAATGATAGCTAACATTACTTATTGAGTACCTGCTCTCTTCCAGCATTAAACATTCAAACTTTGAGGCAAGAATTGTTACCTGAATTTTGCCAATGTGGAAACTAAGGCTTACCATGCCTCACTGCCTCACCTGGTGCCCACGTGGATCAAAGGCCTTGTAAGAGGCACTCAATAAACACCCTCCCCTCATCTCATTGGAATCATAAATGTAATGGTTTCTAATTTCACACTCACATTTTTTGTCAAGTTTTTGCTATTTCCTTTTTTAACAAAATCAAAGCAAGTTACTTAACTGCCAACCTCAATTTCGCCTGTCAAGGCCTCCCTGCTGGCGCAACGGGTTAAGCGAGTTCGATCCCCAGCCAGGGAGATTCCCACATGGCGCAGCAGACCTTTCCTGCCTCACCCGCTGCTCCCCTCAGCAGTGTATTTCAGTCAATCTGCCTGTTCTGCTCCCCACTCGGTCTCTGGTGAATCCTCTCACCTCCCCACACCTCTGGCCTACACCCCAGCTTGTATACATAAATAAATAAATCTTTAAAAAAATTTTACCTGTCGAGTAGAAAGAATAACTCTCATTCAAGGTTAATCATATCAAAAGCACTTAAGAATTTAACAAGTTGAAGATATTACTTTCACTATGTTTTAGCAACTGGTTTACCCTTCAGAGGGCTACCCTCACACCCTTTTTCCAAACTCCAAGGTTTCATCCCTGGTCTGGGTGCAGAATGCAGCTAGGGGAGTTGTAGGGGGTGGGGGGGCTAAGAAGGTGGGGAGTTTGAAGAGTTTGTGTTGGAAGAGGAGGGCCTAAGGGACACAGATCATCTTTTCATCAGAAAGCTCTGGAAATTATACTGTCTCCCTGTGAACTATTCTGTCAAATTTCCAGAGGCTCCTGAGGACACCTAAAACTCACAGCTTCTGTTGCTGAGTGGAGAGAGGAGGCTGAGACAGAGAGTGGGGTCTTCTGGGAAGTCACTGCAGCCACATATATTTAAGGCAGCCCCAAGGGTCTAGCTGAGCCAACCCTTTATAAGATTATCCAAATACAACACTGCACTGAGAATCAACATATTGCAGTGGTAACTTCAGCAGCAGGAAAATTCTTTTGACTGATTTGTTGATTGAAATCTGCATCTGAATCCATGGACTCCTTGGAAAAGACTTTCCAGACCATTAATCTAAACTAAATATCTAATTATCTAGTATTTATCCAAAATAAATATTCATTCTATGAATGGGGAGAATCAGAGTTCATGATTAAATGATTTGCCAAAGATCACACAGCTAATTTGGATAGAGCTAGACTTAGAAACTCAGTTTTCCTCTTTGAGTATGGAGATAATCTCAAAACAGGGCTTCCTTAATCTTGGTGTAATTGACATTCGGGGGTCAAATAATTCTTTTTTTGTGAGGGGATGTTTGTTGTATTGTGGCATGTTATTAGCAGAATCTCTTAACCAATAGATGTCAGCAACACCCTCCATCACCCTATATGACAATCAAAAGTGTCTCCAGACATTGCTGAATGTCTCCTGGGCATGATACCACCCCAGCTGAAATCCACTGCCTTAAAACATCTTTAGAAAATCAAACTCAATAGGAGAGAGACACCCAGCGGGGGGAGGTGGGGGGGAGGGTAAGGGCACAAAATGGAGTAGGAAAGAACACAAGGGACCATGGAGATGGATCACAGGTGATTTGGTAGTGGGTTACCCAAGGGGAATACAAAATGTAAAATATATAAATAACAATAAAAGTATATATATTAAAAAAAAATCAAACTAGACACTGAAGTTAGACAATGAACGTCGATCTGCTGAATAACAACAAAGTACCAGACACGTACTAGGTGTTTTACTAGTCCCGGGAGATCTGCCACCCCGTGTAGTTGTCACACTCCCATATAGAAGCACTTGGCAAGAGCGACTCTAACCCCCATGGTGAAAACTGGACAAAGAGCCCTTGATACCCTGTTCCCGAGCACACCGGCGGCCGGCAGGTGGACCCGGTCACAGTTCCACTAGCGTGGCGTCACCTCCTCCATCTGTCTTCAGCCTCTCTAGTCTCCACTCGGAGTCTCAGGCCAGCGCCTTTCTCTGGATTCCCAAGTCCCCAGGCCTTTTTCTGCCTCTGCACTCGCCGAACACGCTGCATGGATCTGTCTCCCTGCACAGATGTGGATGTTTGGGCGACGGACACTGTGCCTCCTTCTTTATCTACTTAACCAGGGCTGGGCACACCCTCGAAGGTGATCAGTTAACTTTTGCTATATAGATGGGTAAATGGATAATGGAATGATTTTCAAAAACAAAATCAAAATAAAATGAATGAACAGGCCTCCCCGGTGGCGCAGCGGTTGAGTGCTGCGCTGTGGAGCTGTCGGCAGCGCGCGATGCAAGTTCCACACCCAGCCGGGGAGAATCCCACATGGTGCGGCAGACCTCTCCTGCCTCGCCTGCTGCTCCCCTCAGCAGTATATTTCCGTCGCTCTGCCTGTTCTGCTCCCCATTCTGTCTCTGGTGAACCCTCTGGCCGCCCCACGCCTCTGGCCTGTACCCCAGCTTGTATGCATAAATAAATAAATCTTTAAAAAAAAAAAGTGCTGAGCAAATACTTAAAGAAAATGATTTTGGAGAGGGGCCAAATCATTGACTTGACCCCATTTTAACATAATTGGAAGTATTACCACAATTAAAGAAAGGTGTTGGGCTTGTCCCAGGAAGGAGGCCCTAACGGGAGCAAGGCACAGAAGACCCAGGCAAGGAGACAGTGGGGAAACATTCAGGGGCTCTCAGGGTCCAAGTTGTTCTACTGCACTGTTGCACACGCTCTGTCAACCCAACAGTGAACATTATGACAAAGGTGGGTGCCGAGGCCACCCTCAGTACCTGAACAAACTGCCTGTCCCTGGTTCAAGCTTTTGGGGCACCCAGGCCTCCTGTAGGAAGACCTACAAGCTACATGTTGGTTAAGTCAATATGAAAGGCTGGTCTGCCTGATAGTTTTCTCTGTTATTCTTGGTTTATACATGTGAGTTCACTCAATATGAACTCACTCGGTAAATTCTAGACCAGTGAGACTAAGGGCCAGACTTGGGAATTCTGTGGTTTCACCAAGGTAAAACCAAACAGGCCTCCTATCAGCCAGTCTTCCTCTGCCAACATACCCATCTTTGCCAATGCCTTTCTTTCCAATTTCTCCATGGAGCATTAAAATATCCATCCTTGGGATTCAGTCCAACTGTTTCATAACAAATTGCAATTATAAACTCCTACATTATGTCACAATAGCATCAATTCAATCATCATTTTCTTGCCAAGTAAGCTCTCCTGAATATAACCATGATTGTTTTTCTACAGAAACCACTCCATCTGGGATCCTTGGGCTCAGAGAGAACAGAGCATCTCCAAATCTGACAGCCTTCCAAGACAACTCACTTGAAATTTTGTTGTTGTCAGTTTTTTTAAAGTACCAGTCCGTCCCAGGATTCTGAGAAATGTTTTGGTTTTGTCATTTTAAATCTGTTCTTTCTCTACAAATAGGATTTATTCATTTGTGATTGACAAGTCTTACAAAATACAAAAGAAAAACTTTGACTGACTGATGCATTTTTAATATTTACGGAGCACGGACCATATGTGTGTGTTTGGTCTACTGCCTAGTGCTTGCTGGAGCTCAGAAAATGAAAGAATAGGCAGTTGAACTCTTCTCATTTGCAGAGGGCAGAGGATGCACATTTCCCAAAATACCTTGCAAATACTTAGCTCTGAATATCACCCCGCGAGTAGTAGGTTTGGACGTGCTATAAAAAGCTGCAGTGAAAACATGAGTTATTTATAAATGCTGATATGATCAAGGCAAAAGAGTAAAATTGGAGACCCAGAGGCATCTTGTCTGTTTTGACTTCCTCACCTGCCCCCTCCCTCCTGCTATTGTCTTGCAAACAGGGCTTAAAATTGGTTTTCTTCCAGGCTGGGCTGAGGAAAGGCTTCGGAGCAGTTTGCAAATATCCCAGCATCCTCACCAAAGCCGCACAACTGGCTGGACCCTCCTCCTAGTCCCCAGCTGCCTTCATTGTGAGGGGCTGCCCGCTGCCCCCTGAAACCTGCACCCCCAGTCCTGAGATTCTCTCAGCACCCATAATCGTGCACAGAGAACCTTTGTTAGTGCATATCAGCTTGGAGTTGTCAAGGAAAATGGCCCTTCTTAGGGAAAGGAGAGATAACAAAGCTTCCGTCGTGGGATTTCACAAACAGCATGGCCACATTTCAGAGCCAAACTACCCGAGACAAAGGCAGAGCAGCAGCTGCGCCTCCCCAGTGATGGGGCCATGGCTGAGGCAGGCACATCTGGCAGCAGCTGCTTCTATGTCAAGCCAGCGGTGATGTGAAACACAGGGAAAGCTCCCATTCCACTGAGTAACTAAGTTATCTGTGCCCCCCGCCCCGCCCCACACACACACATACACATACACATACACATATACCTTACTTGGTTGGGAAAATATCCAGAGGTAGATGGGAGGGTTTAAAATACTGTTTCTTATTGAGGTCATATTAAATATTCCATGGTTGAAGTCTTAGATTTCTATTTTTGTAATATCTAATATTTTTCTAGCATTTCAGTTTTATAATCACTTCCCTGTGCTCTTTCATTTTGGCCACTCACCTGTGAGAGGTGACTATCATATAAAGGCAGAAATAAAGGCTCATGGACGTTCTGTCAAATTTCTATGTGATTTGTCAGGAAGGGAAGAGTCAGACTCACACTCTGGGCCTGCAACTCTAAATCTTATTCTCACCAAACCTTGAGACATATCAGGTTTAAGCCAGCAGGAGTAATGAGGACTCCCCAGCTCTTCACGGTTAGGCTTCATACTCTGCTTGAAAGATTAATCTGGAAACATCCAATTTGGATCGGAGTCAATTTTGAGGATTCCTGGAAACTGTATATTATATAATGTGCACATACACTATATAAAAGTGTGTGTACAACAAACGTGTGTGTGAAGCTACTGGACTTTCTCATTTCTCAATAAAATCATTAAAGTCTCTTTTCCCAATCAAGTTGGGAACAAGGATGGGTCTTGGGAATGTACACAGATGAGTTGGGCTCCAAGAAGTAGCAAAGAAAAGGCCAGGTCTAGGTTAGCAGCTGCTTACTCAATGGTGCTGGCTCATGCAAAGAAAGAAGACGCCATTTTAAATGAATACTGAGCATAAAAAGAGGTATTGGGAAGGAAAGGGGAGGAGGGGAGGGGCAGGG
>PVIJ01008511.1:8122-66328 GCA_004024925.1 Scalopus aquaticus
CTTCTGGGGGCGCCCAGACCGTGATGATCTGCCAGCCGTCCGGGGGCTGCCCGCCACCCTGTCCACCCCCCTGCCCGCCCTGCGGGGGCTCCCAGCCCATCCTGATCTGCCAGCCGTCCGGGGGCTGTCCACCCCCCTGCCCGCCCCCCTGCCCGCCTTCTGGGGGCTCCCAGACTGTGATGATCTGCCAGCCATCCGGGGGCTGTCCACCCCCCTGCCCGCCCCCCTGCCCGCCCTGCGGGGGCTCCCAGCCCATGCTGATCTGCCAGCCCTCCGGGGGCTGTCCACCTCCCTGCCCACCCCCCTGCCCACCTTCTGGGGGTGCCCAGGTGGTGATGATCTGCCAGCCGTCGGGGGGCTGTCCACCCCCCTGCCCGCCCCCCTGCCCGCCCTGCGGGGGCTCCCGGTCCATGATGATCTGCCAGCCCTCCGGGGACTGTCCACCCCCCTGCCCACCCCCCTGCCCGCCCTGCGAGGGCCCCCAGTCCATGATGATCTGCAGACCCCGTCCCTGCAGCAGCCCCTCCTGCTGCTGAGCCTGAGTCTCCAGCCCCGCGGCTCCCCGTGCGGACCGGTCAGCTCCCGCACCCCAGGCTCTGCGTGGCTGTGCCAAGAACACCTCTCGGCCCCCTGAAGTCCAGGCCAGACCGTGCAGAGGGTCTGCACCCCCCTGCCGCTGCCCCCTGGAAGCCCCGGCCCAGGGTGCTTCTCCGTCCCCCCGGAAGCCTCTTCCCCCCATGAGCAAATAAAGCGGTGTCCCCAGAACAGCTGTGCCGAGTCTGTCTCCTTACTGAAGGGCCCCAGAGCCTCCCCCGAAAGGTGGGGGGCCTGGCCGGTGGGGAGGGTGCTGGGCAGGGGTGCATCCTCTTTTCTCTGCTGCACCCCGTCTGTGGCCCCGAGTCTGTCCTCCCTGCGCAGCCACTTCTGTGTCCGGGGTTCATTCAGCAAATGGAAACAGAGCTTGGGGAGGGGTGCCCGACCTCCAGGATGCCTCGAGGGCCCCCCTGCTTCACTGGAGAGTCCACAGCCCCTCCTGTGTGGGCCTCTGCACCCCCAAAACCCATGTTTGTCCCATGTGAGCGGCTGATGAGCTCCCAGCAATCACCCCCAGCCTCCTGAGCTGTGAGCGGCTAAGTGACCCCCAAATATTCACGGCGCCTCCAAATCAGTTCAGACGTGAAAAGTCTGGTCTGTCCAGGCAGCTGCCCAGGTCTGGAATCCAGCCCCCGGGGCTGCTCCCGGCACCCCAACAAAATCAGGGTGAGGAAAGAGCGGGTTGGGGTTGGGCTCAGCGCACCGGGCGGCGGCGGCCACAGCAGTGAGCGGAGAGAAGAGGCCGCTTCCCCGGCCGGGCGGGGCTGTCCCCAGCGGTGTTGCTGGTTCCCAGGCGTCGTCCACCGCGGCCCCTCGCCCCGGGCAGCCCTGCCCACTCCCGAGGCCGGACCCCTGGCCCAGCTGCAGGGCTGTGGCTGGACGGGGCGCAGCGGCCTCCGTGGGGCACAGAGCTGCTCCGAGCAGCTCCCCGGCCACCTGGGAGCGTCTCAGGAGTCTCAGGCCCGCCCAGCCTTGGGCGCCCCAGACGGGTGATGAGGTGCCCGGCCCAGACCTGGGAGCCGGCAGGGGCCTGGGCAGCTCGTGGGGGCAGGCTGGGGGGTCTGCTGAGGTCACGCAGCCCCGTCTTAGATCCGCTTGAGAACGAAGCAGAACTCAGGGCTAAACCCCCTCGGCTCCGGGCCCCAGGCGTCTCCGGGGGTGGCCTATCCCCGTCTCCCTCCGTCCCTGCGGCTCCTCCGAGTCTGGTCTCCTCTGTCCCTCCCGAGGGCGCTGTCCAGGGCACGGGGCCGACCCGGACGGGCTCCTCTTGGGGCCGTCAAGCCTGACCCCACAGAGACCCCGTTTCCAAATAAAGCCACAAGCAAGATTCCTTCTGCAGGGGAGTCTGAGCGCCCCCAGACCCCGCCTCGGGGGCCTCACCCTGCGGTGCGGGGATGGGGAAGATTTGAGGGACTCAGGGCGACCGGGTCCGATCGCCCCACTCCTTCCTTCACCCACCGGGACCCCGGAGCTGCCAAGGGGTCCGCTCCGGCTCTTCCTTCCCGGGGGGGCTCAAAGCCGAGCGCAGTTCGCGGCTTCCATGCTGGGCTCGTGGCCAGCGGGGGTCGGGCCTGCGCCGCGGAGCTAAAGGCCACGAGAGACGGACATGAAAGGCGCAGATGAAAGCGCAGGAAAGGTCGGAGCGTCTAATTGCGCCAGCGCGAGCGGGAGGGCGGCCTTATCCCCGTGGGCGGGCTTCCACCTGCGGGTCCCCGCATCTGAGGGTCCAGTCCGGGACCCCTGCGCCGCTTCCGCCCCCGGGGCTGGCGCTGCTCCAGGATCTCGGCCCAGGGCGCGGCCGCTGCGGGCGCTGAGGCTGGATCCGGTCGGCCCGGTCACCTGCCACAGGCGGTTCACGTCTCATGGCTTCTCAGTGACCATCGCCCCCACGCCCTCCTCCGCGTTGGGGACCTCACCCAGGCCCCCGCAGCGGCAGCGTCCTCTTAAAGTCTCCCCGACGTGCCCTGCGCCACTTCCCAGATGCGACGCTGCGCGCAAGCGCCCAAGAGAGCGTCTCGCAAACCCGCCCTGTGCGCGGGCTCTACAGCTGCCTACACCGCTGACCCGGCCCCTGGGGACCCCCCGACGGGGGTGCCCCTTGCTCGCGGGGGTGAGCGGCGTCCCAGTCCTCACCCACCAGGAGCCCGCAGCGCCCCTGGGAGACACCCACGAGGTCCTCAGATACTGTCGAGTTCCCTGACGGGGACGCCAGTCCCAGGTGGCAAACGTTGTCAGAGATGGATGATTGATTGAAAGATTCTGTTTGTTCTTTCTGTGTCTATCGATCTTCTATAACATCCATCCGTCTGTCCACCCTGTCTAGCCATTCACCCATCCGTAAATCTATCAATCATCCATATGTCATCTGTCATCTATCATTTATGTATCCATCCATCCATTAATCCACCATCCACCCATCATCTATCATCCATCCATTCACCTACCTACCCACCCACACATCCATCCATTCATCCATCACCTCTCCATCCATCTATCAATCAATCATCTATATGTCATCTATCATCTAGGTATCTAAGTATCATCCATCCATCATCTATCCATCCATCATCTATCTAGCATTTATCATTTTTCTATCTATCCATTTATCTATCTATCTATCTGTTATTTATCCATCCATCTAATCACCTATCATCTATTACCTATCCATCATTCATCCATCACCTCTCCATCCATCCATCAATCATCTGTATGTCATCTATCATCTATGTATCTATGTATCATCCATCCATCATCCATCCATCATCTATCATTTATCATTTATCTATCTATCTATCTATTTATCTATCTATTATTTATCCATCTATCTAATCATCTATCATCTGTCTATTACCCACTTATCCATTCATCTAATAATATATCTATCATCTATCTATTTCTATCCGGCCATCCAATTATCTATCTGTCTATCTTTCATCTATGTATCCATCATCCATCATCCATCATCCATCCATCATCTGTCCACCTTCCTATGACTTCAACTCTGTGTCCATGTTGACTCAAACAACAGCAGGTGTGGTCTTGGGGTTTCCTGACGCACCATGCAAATCAGACCCCCTTCCCAGCTGTGAATGAAGGGGAGGGACAGAGCCCTTTTCAGGGCAGCTGGTGGGAGGCAGACCCCAGCTCCCGGGAGCCATCTCTGCCTGCGAGAGCTTCCACCCAGCGGCGATGTCTGGCCACCTCTGTGGTACGCGATCGCCATGTGCTATTCCCGCGTCTTTCCTCCGTTCTTAAACTTTGAAACCTGCATCTTTCATCCCCTTTGGTGCTTCCGTTTCCATTATTCCCTCACCGCTGCGATTTTTTACTCCAGAATAAGCAAAGTTATTTATACGCAGGATGCCGAAGCGTATTACTTGGGGAGGGAACTCTACTGCCTGCGGCACAGGTTGGAGAATTTATCAAGAAAGCCAAGTGCAGGGGCCTCCCTGGTGGCGCAGCGGTTAAGCGCTGCGCTGTGGAGCTGTCAGTAGCGCGCGACGCGAGTTCGATGCCCAGCCGGGGAGATTCCCACATGGCGCTGCAGACCTCTCCTGCCTCGCCCGCTGCTCCCCTCAGCAGTGTTTCTGATCTGCCTTCGCTGCTCCCCGCTCTGTCTCTGGTGAACCCTCTCGCGGCCCCACGCCTCTGGCCTGTACCCCCCCCCCAAAAAAAAAAGAAAGCCAAGTGCAGAGCTTGACATAGCTGCTGAGGGGGAGGTGTCACCGAACGACCGATGCCAGAGACAGGTAAACTCCCTCGCAGGAGTACACCAACATTCTGTCCTGTTGCCCCTTGGTGTGAAGGATTGAGAGGAGCCCGCCCCCGTCGGGGCCCGCACTCCCTCCCGCCCCTTTGGAAAGACACCGCGTGTTACAGGTGAGGCGTGTTACAGGGGGGCGTGTTACAGGTGAGGCGTGTTACAGGGGGGCGTGTTACAGGTGAGGCGTGTTATAGGTGGGGTGCGGGTTTTAGGTCAGAGGCCAGCGTGCACCCCGGCAGTCACCCCCAGCCGGAAGCTCACTTCCGAGACGTCCAAGACGCCCTGTGCCTCGGTTTCCCCAGCTGGAAGGTGCGGAGAAGGCTGCGCGCCCCTGGGTGAGCCTGAAAACCGCGTCTCTGCGCCATCTGGAAAGTTCCCGCGCAGGTGAGCCCTGGCCGCTGGCGATTATCATGATGGTCGTTTCCATTATTACAGCGATTCTGCGATTCCCGAGGAAGAAGCGCCCTGAGATTTCATCCCTGGATGGTTCTAAACGCACATTTGTTTGTATTGACAGATGGCCACGGCATTAGCAAAGTGAAACGGAGACAGGGCGGCGTTTCCCTGAGGAAGCTGCCCGCGGCCTGGGCGCCCTCAGCCGCGGGTCCCAGCGCGGGCGCACGAGGCGCCCTGGAGGCTGCGCCCTGGGCCTGAGCGTGTCGGGAAGCCAGTGCCCCGCACCCGCTTCGCTCCCCCAGCCCGCCCCGCGCCCCCCGCGCCGCCGGGGCCCTCCTGGGGACACCGCGCGTCACAGAATGCCCGTCCCGAAGTGGACACCCTGGCCGGGGGCAGCGCGGGCCCACGCACCAGCGGGGGGCGAGAGGGATGGTAACGTCCCCATCGCGCCTGCAAGGGGAGCCGCAGGGAGGGCGCCCCCTACCCCCGGGGGTGGGAGGCAGCTGCGGTTCCGTCAGTTTGAACCAGGGAGCCCCAAACGCCCGCCTTTCCGTCACCGGGAACCAGGGGCCCCCACAAGTCCCCCTTTCCATCAGCATGAATCAGGGGCCCCCATGCGCCCCTTTCCATCAGCATGTATCAGGGGTCCCCCCACGCCCCCACCCTGCACCTTCTGTGCCGTGACCAAAGCCTCAGCTTGGCTGAAGGCACCCTGGGGAGACGCGCCCATGAAGGGGTGGAGAGAGAGGCGCCCTGGGGCGCACTGAGCTGCGAATTCCCAGCACGGACACGCGAAGGGGCGGGAGGCGGTAGGGGCCGTGGGCGGCGTCTGTTTCAGCACCTGAACCCGCGTCCCCTCCGGGCGGGATTTGCAGGCGTCTGGCGAGCGTGAAGAGACGCGAGGCAAGAGCGACCCCTCCTGTCCATGGGCGAGAGCGCACAGCTGCTGCAGGAGGGAGGAGCTTGCCGGGCAGAACCAGCTCCCAGGACCCCGGCCCTTGGCGCCCCTGGCCTCTCCCTCAGCAGGCGAGGCAAGTCAAAGGTGTCGGCTTCCCTCACCTGCTGGGGCCAGACTGTGGCGCGAGTTCCATCCCCGGCCAGGGAGCTCCCACAGGGCGCAGCAGACCTCTCCTGTCTCCCCGCTGCTCCCCTCAGCAGTGGGTTTCAGTGGCTCCACCTGCTCTGCTCCCCACTCTGTCTCTGGGGAGTGCTCTCACCCCCAAACTCTGGCCTGCACCCCAGTTCTTCTATGCATCAATAAATAAATCTTTAAAAAATAAATGGGAATAGAATAGAATGGAATGGGGTGGAATAGAATAGGCTAGAATAGAGTTGACTAGAACCCAATACAATAGAAAGAATACAATACAGTGCACTCAAATAGGACACAATACTGTAGACTCTAATACAATAGGATGTAATACTGTAGACTAATACAATAGGATACAATACTGCAGACTCTAATACAGCAGGACACAATACTGTACACTCTAATACAATAGGATGTAATACTGTAGACTAATGGACACAATACTGTATACTTTAATACAATAGGATACAATACTGTAAACGCTAATACAATAGGACGTAATACTGCAGATTCTAATAGGACGTAATACTGTAGACTCTAATACAATAGGACACAATACTGTAGACTCTAATACAATAGGACACAATACCATAGACTCTAATACAATAGGACACAATACAATACTGTAGACTCTAACATAATAGGATATAATACTGTAGGATACAAGACAATATAACATAGGACAGACTATACCAGACTAGAATACAATGGGATGGGATGGGGTGGGGTATAACAGAATGTTATACAACAGAATGTGGAATACAACAGAATGGAATGGAGTAGGAAGGGACGGAATGGGGTGGAATAGGACATAAGAGAGTTGACTAGCACCCAATACAATGCAAGCCAACACAGTACAGTAAACAGAATGCAATACCGTAGACTACAATACAATAGGATATAATATTATACAATACAATAAATATAATATAGGACAGACTACCCTAGAATACAATGGGATGGAATAGGATAGAATGGGGTGGGGTGGGGTGGGGCGGGATAGAAGAGAATAGGGTTGACTAGAACCCAACCCCGTACAATACAGTAGAATCAAATAGGATACAATATTGTAACTCTAATAAATAGGATATAATACTACAGAACATAATAAATAAAATATACGACAGGACGGGACGGGATGGGGTGGACCAGAACCCAACACAACACAATACAATACGTAGACTCAAACAGGACACACTATAGACTACAACGCAAGCAAGCGGGGCGCAGACTACAACAGAACGGCCCGCAACGGGCCGCAAGAGCCGCCACAGCGCAGGACAGAATCCAACGGACTGCAAGGAAAAGCACTGAAATCCAACAGAGACGCGCAGGGCGCGCTCCAGGACCCCCAGCAGCGCCCATCACTTCCTCGCCAAGATGGCGTCGTAAACGCTCCGGACGCCCCCGCCCTGGATGCGCCGGAAGCCCGCGGCGGCCAGCAGCTCGTGGTACTGGGCGCGGGTCCGCTCCCGGCCCTCCGTCTGCACCAGCATGTTCAGGGAGTAGAGCAGCGTGGGCAGGGGGCCACGCCCGTCGGCGTCCAGGAGGCTCTCGATGACCAGGACGGCGCCTCCTGGGACGGGAGAGACGTGAGGGAGGCCAGGGGCGAGAGGGGCTAGGCCCCCCCTCTCCCAGCGGGCACAGAGCCCCCTGCACACCCAGGCTTCGTCCACGTCCCAGGGGCCATCGGGAAATGGGCCTCACGGGACAGCTCCGACTTCCTGGCGTTTCCCTGGGGCGATGTGGAAATGGAGGCCGTTTCTGTTCTGGCTCCTTTCCCACCCTGTCCAGGCCACGCTCCCTACCTGGCCGGCAGGCCTGATGGACTCTGGCCAGCAGCCGTGAGCACGCCTCGTCCGTCCAGTCATGCAGCACCCGGGCCAGGATGTACAGGTCAGCTTCCGGAAGGGGGTCCTTAAAGAAGTTGCCTGTATCACAGGGCAGGCGTCTGGTCAGCCAGCACCGGGCTGGTCGAGTGAGCACCACCCAGGCAGGAGGTCCTCGGGGTGAGCCGAGAGCCCTGGTCTTCCCAGACCTCATCCCCCCACAAAAGTCCAGGGGAAGACACGGAATTTCTGAGTGATCTGGGTCCCCTACTGCTGTCCCGTCGGGAAGAGGGTCTTGCTTTGATCTCGGTCATCTCATCTCCTGAAAACTCACGGTGGCCCACAGGCAGGGGCTTCGGAGGTCGGGGCCATGGGTGAAGGGGGATGCGGGTTTCTCAGAATGTTGAGAGAGACCTACCAAGCCAAGCAGCAATTCCGATCCTGGGTGTGTCCCCAAGAGTGCAAAAATGCTCATTTAAAGGTTTCTCTGCCCTGTTGTGTCCACTGCAGCACTGTTTACACAACAGTCAAGCCATAGAAACAACCTAGGTGCCCTGGGACAGAGGGGTGGATCTGGGAGACTTGTGCTCTGTGTCGAGCGGAATACTATGCAGCTGTGAAAAAGATGAGATCCTGCCATTCACAACAACATGGAGGGGAAGATGCTGAGTGGAATAAACCAGGTGAAAGACAAACACCTGATGATTTCAGAATTATGTGGAATGTAGAGACACAGAGACAAACCCTAGAAATCTGACTTCTGATTGAGGGTACTAGAGGGAGACGGTGGGGAGAGTCTGTAGGGACTGTGGGGAGCCTGGGGGCTTGGGCGGTGGGTGGTGTGGTCACACACATCTCAGCAGGGGTGGACCTGCCCCTGAAATTATAGACAGAAGCTGCAGACCAATGGAGCTCAGGGAAGAAGATGTTTTCTCTGGAGGGGGAGAAACTGTGTTCACCCCGCGACTTCCTCCCCCCGGTGCCCATCAAGTCTGGCCAACACACGGACCCCCACCTGCCAGGAAGCCAATGGGCCCTCCCTCGGGGGATGAGAAGTGCGTCTTGGCTGCCAGCACCACCTCAGGGAGGTCGAAGACAGTGACCTGGCACCCGGGGTACAGAGAAAGGCACTCCCTGGCCAGCGCCCCGGAGCATCCTGGAAGCATCAGAACAGGGAGGGGCTTGAGAATCCGGCGGTGGGGGTCCAGGCTGCGTGGCAAAACGCTGACTGGAGCTGGCCGTGCTGCTGGGCAGAGCTGGACCCCACCAGGTTCTCCAACCTTCCAGTCCGACCCTGGGGTCTGGAGACATGTCCTCCGTCCACCCCTGCTGAGGACAGGCAGCCCCGGGGTTGACAATTCCAGGGACACCCCTTGAGAACCCAAGAGGGAACCGTTCCCCTGTCGTCCACCCTGGACCAAGGGGGGCTCAGCCTGGACCTGTCTGCACCTGGACCTGCGGTGACGGGGCAGGTGGGTGGACAGCGGTCCCGAGTGTGAGAGCCGGCAGAGAAGGGGGGTGTGGGCTGCGGGCGGTCGGCAGGGCAAGAAGCAGCACCCTCTCCAGGATTGGCTGGTCCGGGGCGCGGGGTCCCCCCCAGAGGGAGCCCTTGAAGCTCCCGCTTCCCGCGGCGACACTCACCACCGAGGTCGCAGATGACCGGGAACGGGGACAGGTCGAAAGTGGCCATCAGCCGTCGGCCGTGGACGCGCCACACGTCCTGCAGCCCCCGCATGAAGCGCAGCCGCTCGCCCTCGGACCTGGAGGGGGGCCCGCGCCGTCGAGGCAGTCAGCCCGCCCCCCTCCCCACGCCGGCCCCGCGCCGCCTCCCCCGGGCAGCCCAGCGCAGTGCGCTCTGGACACCAAATCTAAGCGAAGGGAGCACCCACCGCCCGCAGGCGGCGCCGCGGGACACCGGGACGGGCCGAGGACACGCGCGCTGGGCCGGTCAGCGTTCCGGGCGCGCACCGTCCCGCACCTGTACACGGCGGTGAAGAGGTCTCCAGAGGGAACGCCGAACGCCCTCCCGTACTGGTTCCTTCCCTGTCTGAGAGCGCGAGAAGTGGTCAGTCGCTGCGCCCCGAGCCGCGCGCAGGGGTCAGGCCCACATGGGGTGAGGCCCACGGGGGGCGCGCGCTGCGTGCGGGTCAGGCCAGCGGGGGACCACGCGGGGGGTCAGGCCCAAAGCGGGTGGGGGCCACGGGGGCGGGCGCGGGGGTGGTCAGGCCAGCGGGGAACGGCGCGCCCCCTCCGCCCGAGTGCGCAGGTGCGGCGTGCGCGGTGTGCGCGGGTGCGGCGTGCGCTTCCGGCTGGCACAGCCCAGGGACCCCAGCTCAGGCGCCTCGTCGGGCAGGGGACGGGGTTGGAAGGCAACCGGCACGCGCCAGACTCGCTCCAGTGGGAACTTAGTGCTTGGGGTCCTCGGACGCCCTGCCCCCAGCGCCCCGCTGACCCCGGCCGCCCGGGCGCTCCTGAGATCACGGATCCCAGCCCACCTCACGGCCTCGGCCAGGTGCGCCCAGCACAGGTAGGTGGTGCTGCCCAGGTACCGCAGCATGTCCAGCTGGCTGGTGGGGCTGGCGCTGACCAGGTAGGAGCCCGACAGCGCCGTGTTGCCGTAGACGGCTGAAACGCACGAGCGGGGAAGGAGGGGCGATTGCAAGTCTCCACCGTCGGCCGCGGCCCAGGGCACCCGAGGGGACCCCGTCCTCGCGCAGAGCGTCGGGGTCCCCACGGCTGGGGTTTGTCCTGTGGGCAGGACGGCGCGAGCGCAGCTGGCAGGACCCTCCGGAAGGTCTGGTGCCAGAGCCCTCCCCCAGACTCTAGTGCCTCACCCTGCCCCGCTCGCGTCTCCACCGCCAGCAGCCTCAGCGCCGCGCAGGCGTCCAGCAGTAACTCCGTCCCGCGGGAGCTGGTGCCCAGGCGGGAGGCCACCACGGCCGCGCCCAGTGGCTCAGGGGCCTGGGCCAGCAGGTCAAACACCCCCAGGTCACAGGCGGCAAAGAGGACCTCGGGAAAGGCAGAGACAAAAGTGCAGATTTCAGTCTCCTGGGAGTCCCTCCAAAATTGAGAGCCAGCAATTCCACTTCTGGGTGGAGACCCCCAAGAGTGGACAGCAAGGGCTGGAAGAGATGTTTGCACACCCAAGTTCACGGCTGCACGATTCACACTCACTGAAAGTGGAAGGGACACAACTGTCCACTGGCAGACAAATGAAATAAAATAGCATTGACGATGGAATATTACTTGGCCCTGAAAAAGGAAGGCGCGTCTGACACCTGCTACAGGATACAGTTGACCCTTGAGGACATGATGCCGAGTGACATGAGACACAGCGGGATGAGTAGCGTTGATTCTGGGACAAACCGCTTGGAATTGTGTGGATTTTTTTTTTCAAAAATACATAAAAGCATCTTTCTCAAGATAGTCTTACTAGCGTTTTTTCTTTCCTCTCTTGTAGGAACGCAGCGTCTCCTACACAGCACACAGGAAACGCGTGTGACTGGTAAGTTTTCTGGGGATCTGCAGACCGTTTTGAGGTGCGCCTTCAAGGGAGGCGGAAGTGATACAGGGTTTCCCAGCTCGCGGGGCGCAGT
This sequence comes from Scalopus aquaticus, assembly GCA_004024925.1. Taxonomy (NCBI): domain Eukaryota; kingdom Metazoa; phylum Chordata; class Mammalia; order Eulipotyphla; family Talpidae; genus Scalopus; species Scalopus aquaticus. The sequence goes on from PVIJ01008511.1 coordinate 19,391, forward strand.
CAGTTCCTCCAGTGACCTGAGCAGCTCAGGGCTCAGTGGTACGTTGGGTTCCATCCCGATGAGGCCCCAGGAGTTGACGGAGACAGGAAGTGGACGGGCGGGCCGGGGGCGAGGGGTTGGGGAGTCAGTGACCAGCAGTTTCCGCGGGGACGCCGAGGCGTTTCTGCAGGGGCGGGTTCGAGTGCTGCCCGAAATAGATTGCGCACCAAACCCGCGGAGGCACGCGCGCAAAGCCTCCACGTGGGCGTTGGGTAGCGTGTATTTTGCCGTAATAACGTAACACACACACACACGGATGTTCCGGTTGGCGCTCAGGAAACCTAAGAAGCGCTGCACACAAGCAGCAGACGCGCTGAAGCTCAGCAGCTGGGCGCCGGGAACGGCAACGCAGCGCGCGCGAGCACCACCTCTGTCCGATGCGCGAGCCATCTCGTCACCCAAGGGGATACCCCGGCCCCACGGGCGGTACCGCCCCTCGGGCCCTCCTCCAGGGAGCCCTCTTAATTCGCTGCCCGTCGCCACGAGTCTCCTTTCCTGTGCCACAACGCCCACAGACGTCCCTCTGTCGTGGCCAAGGAGACCCCAGACCCATTCAGCGCCCCCCGTTCCTGCCCGCAGCCCCCTAGGGGCCCAGAGGACCCTCCGGCCAGCTTCCTACCTGGGACACCATGAAGCCGTTGGCGTATTCGCTCAGGAGGCCAAACGCGGGGTCCTCTGGGGACCCCATGGGTGCGCACAGCGCGGGCTTGGGGACCTGGTGCTGGCTCCGGAGCGCCCGCCTGTTAGTAGACGGGGGCGGGGGCGGGGGAACCAGCTGCTGGGCCGGCGCCGGGAGGTCCCAGCGTGAGCTCCAGGCGGATCATCTAGAAAATTCCATTAGCCTAATTACGGCGGCCCTCGGCTTAAGGCGCCCCCTGGTGCTCGCGCACGAGGCCCCGCCATGGCCCGCAGCCCCGCCCCCTCGCTCTGGGTGCTGGGGCTCAGGTTTCCTGCACAGGGGACTTCTGGGGCGGCCCATTTCTGCCTGCCCGCTCCAGGCGGCCGTCCACACCCGCGCGTCCTGGGGGCCCTGGACGGGCGCACAAACGTCGCCAGGCGGCCACACGCAGCCCAGCGCCCTCGGGCACGACGCCCTTTTCCTGGACGCTGTGTCTGGATTTGAACCCGAAGTCCCCGGGTGTTTGGCTCCGACGACCTCGCGCCGGGAGCGCACGGGAGCCGGCGCTGCGGGAGGAGCTTCCCACAGGGAGCAAGGGGCGGCCCTCCGAGCGCGGGGCGGGGCCGCGGCCCCTCCGCCGGGTTGAGGGGGCGGCGGCCCCCGGGGTGGCCAGATCCCTGGCGCGCGGGGTCCCGGGTCTCCGGTTAAGGCGAGTTGGGTCACGGGATTGGGGGTTGGAAGGGGCCGGGCGCCCTCAGAGCTGCACGGGCCGCGAAGTAAAGGCCGGTCGCCTCCTCCTGACGACGGAGGGGGGGGTCCCACGTGCGCCCCGCCCGCCTCCAGGCGAGGGGTCCACATGGACCTCGGGAACCCGAGCGAGCGGGGACGATGCCCGCCGACTCACAGCCCGGGACGAGGGGTCCCCCAGCTCCCGCTGCCCTCGCAGGCTCCGCCCCTCGCCCGCGAAGAGCCGAACCCCACACGCGGGGGCCTGGAAAAGGATTTTATTTCACCATAAAAATGCAAACTGGGGTAAACACACCGTTCCTAACGCACACGCGACGGCTACTCCGCGTCTCTGGCTTCCGCTCGAGAAGCGGGATTATAAAATTGAACAAGTTGCAGCCTGAAGTCTGAAACGTCCCAAGTAAAAATAATTTAGCAAAACGGCGTCTTAAAAAAAGCGCGCGCGCTGAGCGCACGGAAACCAAAGCTTCGCGCCGCGGGGCGGGTGAGCCGGTCGGTAAAAAGTGAGTTTCTCAAGTCGAGGCTCCTGGGGCCGCCCCCGCCGCCCGCGGGCCCCCAAAGTCGCAGAAGGAAGAGCCGCGTCGGGCCAGGCTCTCGGGCGTCGGCCCCGCGGGCGTTAAAGCTGCCACCGCGGCCTGGGTCTCCGGGTGCCGCCGTCCTGAGGCTCCGCCGGGCGCTCGGCCCCGCTCGCCGCGCCATTACCTGTTCCAGGCGCTGCGGTGCCGGCCGGCCGAGCCCGAGCGCGAGCGCTCGCTGCGGCGGTGGCGGCTGCGCTGGCGGCCCGAGTCCGCGCGGCGCTCCCGGCTCCGCTCCCGCCGGCCGTGCCGGTCCCGACTGCGGGAGCCGCGCGCCCGGGTGCGCTCGGGGCTGGCGCTGCGCCGCCGGGGGCTGTCGTCCGCGCGCGCGCGCTTCTTGTGCGCCCGCCGCTCCTTGCGCGGGGCCCGGCCGTCCTCGCGGCTGCCCGCCCGGCGCGCCCGGCTGCGCTCGCGCGCGGGCCGCTCGTGGTCGTGGTCGTGGTCGCGGTCGCGCTCCGGGTCGGCGCGGTCCCCGCTGGCGCGGCCCCGGCCCCGGCTGGGCTCGCGGTTGCACTTGTCTTGCTCGGAGCGCGCGTCCTTGCGCGGCGGCGCGCCGGGCTCGCAGGCGGCGGGCGCGCCCTTGGGCTGCTGCGCGTTGTCGGGGATGCAGGCCAGCACGGCCGGGCACCGCTTCTCGGCCGGGGCGCCGCCGGCGGGGGAGGCGGGGCGCGCCGGCCGCGCCTCGGGACCCGGGGTCTCCGCGGCCAGGCCGCCGTTGACGCCGTGCGCGGGGTCGGCGCGCGCCGCGGCCTCAGCGGCCTCCGCGGCGGCGCTGGGGGCCGCGGGGCCGGCCAGGGCGGGCAGCGAGGCCGACACGGTCTGCAGGATGTCCAGCACGGGCCGCAGCAGGTCCGCGTGCGCGGCGCCCAGCTCGGCGGGTGCGCGGGGGTCGTCGGGCCGCTTGGCGAGCAGGATGCTGAGCAGGCGCCGGCGCAGCTCGCGCTCCTTGCGCTGCAGCCCCAGCGCGCGCTCCTTCTCCTCCTCCACGCGCCGCAGCTCCGCCTCCTGCAGGCGCCGCCGCTCCTCCTGCAGCCGCAGCCGCTGCCGCGCCTCCCGCTGCTCCTGCGCCCGCAGCGTGGCGGCCTGCGGGGAGAGGGGCGCCTGAGAGGCGGCCGACGACCGCCGGCCCGGGGCTCGTGCGTCCGAGCAGGCGGAGCCCGGGCGAAGCGACTGGGCGCCGCGGCGCAGGGCCGGCCTCGAGGCGCGGGGCTGAGTACAGCGCAGACACACACGCCCGGGCCGGGCCGGCTCGCCGTTAGTGTCTTCAATATTCACCATGAGACAAGGACTGGGCGCGCTGTCTCCGCACCCGCCAGCGCCTTCCCGGGCTTATCCCAACTGTAATCAGACAACAGGTTATGGGGTCTCCCCGCGGGCGCCGGCGGCTGCGCGCCCGGGAGGCCCCGGCCAGCGCTCACCGGCCAGCCCGGCAGGAGCGAGGCGGCTCTGCGGCCGCGGGCGTCCACGCCGCGGGGCTGTCGATCCGCAGCGGCGGCTCCCCGGCTCCCTCGGGCCGGGGCGGGCGCGGCGCCGGCCGGCGGGAGGGGCCCGGCTGAGGCCTGGTCCGGTCGCGGGTCCCACCCCGCGCGGCCGCGGCCGCGGAGACTGCGCGCGCGTGCACCCGAGGCCGCGCCCCCGCCCGCCAGGCCGCCCGCGCGCGCACCTTGGCCCGGCTCAGCAGCTCGGCCACCAGGCGGAGGGACTGCAGGTTGCGCTGCGCCAGCAGCAGCTTGCGCTCCTCCAGCCGGATCTTCTCCTGCAGCTGCTTCTGCTCCGCGGCCTGCAGCTTCTCCAGCTTCTTCTGGCTGCGCCGCAGCTCGCGGTCCCGCTGCTTCTGCGCGCGCCTGCGCAGCTTCTCCTCGCGCCTGCGCTCGCGCTGCTGCTGCTCCAGCTCCTTCTGCTTCCTGCGCGCACGGCGGGGCGCGTGAGGGGCCTGGCGGGCGGCCCGGACCCGGCGCGCAGGGCGGGCTCCCGCTGGGGGCGCTTTGCCTCCTCTTGGGGGGCTGCGGTGACCCCGAAGCGGAAACCGCACAGAGCGCCGGGCCGACGCCAGGGCAGCCCGGGCGAGACACGTGGCCGCTCGGAGGCCACGGTCCACACCCCGCGGCGCTGCGCCGCCGCCCACTGGCCCTGCTGGGGAGGGGCCCGGGGAAGGGCCCAGAGAGTGGCCGCGGGGCCCCGCGCAGGCGGAAGGGCGCGCTGGCGCAGCCCCCCACCCAGAGCCCAGCCCAGGGCAGGAGGCGGGCAGCCCGGGCAGGTGCTGGCCGCACAGACCGGCCGCCGGACCGGGACGCCCGTGCCAGAGGGTTCTTGGCTCTGGGCCTGCAGCCGCGGCTGCCCGGGGGCCCCGCGCAGCACGAGGCCGCGGCTCAGGGCGCCCCTCCCGGCCGACACCAGCTTATCGCTCCGGACGCCCCTCCGCGCCCCTCGGGACACCGGGTGCCCTGCGGCCCTGGGGCCCCGCCCCTCATGAGCGGCCAGCGCGAAGGGGCACCGGGTGGCGGCGCCGAGGCCCCGCCCCGCCCGCAGGGGGAGTCCAGGCGGGGGCAGCGGCCTGTGCGCGCGTTCCCGCCGGGCAGGAGGCCCACGGAGGCCCGGGCTGTCCCCAGGGTCGCCCCGGCGTCCACCCTCAAGGCCGAAGCGGGACTCCTCTGACTCTGGGGCCCGCTCCCCCGGTCGGCGGCGACCAGCAGGCGGCGCGGGGCGCGGGCAGGTCAGGGGCGTGGACGGCGGGTCCCGACCCCAGACCCGGGGCGCGTGGCCTGGCGAGGGGGGCTGCGCCCGCAGGGGCGCGCCGGGGCGCCCCCGGGCTCCCAAGGCCCGCAGGGGAGACGGACGGCCTGACCACGCCCACCGCCCACCGCCTGGCCAGGCCGGCAGGAAGCGGAAGCGCAGGCGCCAGGGCGCACGCCCCGCCCGGCCCGCCCGCCCCGCCCGCCCCGCCCGCGCGCACCTCTCCTCCGCGCGCTGCCGCTCCTCCGCCTCCTTCTCCCGCCGCTTCTGCTCCTCGCGCTGCCGCTCCAGCTCCTGCAGCTTCTGCCGCTCCAGCTGCCGCTTCCGGATGGACGCGTCGCTCAGGTGTTTGGTGGAGTCGAAGGACACCTGCGGGACACGCCCCGGGCGCTCAGAGCCCCCGCCGCCAGCGCCCCCGGGACCCCGCCCCCCGCCACTGGGGCGCCCGGGCGGCCCGACGCGCAGGCAGCACCCGGGGCCAGCGCGCTCCCGAGGGCGCCCGCCCCCGCGCGCACCTTGATGTTGCAGGCCACGGCCTTGCCGTCCTCGCCCTTGAACATGAGCTTCATGCCGCGCAGCGCGCTCATGGCCTGGATGAAGCCCGCGTACTCGCGGTACTGCACGTAGGCCTCGAAGTTGAGGTGCCCCCCGAAGCTGAAGGTGTGGAAGTTGCGCCCCGTCATCTCCTCGCGGTACGGGTCCAGCATGGGGATGTCCACGTTGCGGATCTCGCCGAAGCGCTCGAACACCCGCACCAGCACCTCCTCGCTCGGCTTCTCGGCGCCCGACTCGCGCGGCGCGAACCACTTGCAGGGCAGCCCCTCCAGGTGCACCGTGTCCGGCCGCTCGCCCGGCAGCGTCTCGTTCATGTCCTTGGCGTCGCGGAAGAACGAGTCCCAGTCGTGGCGCGTGGGGAAGTCGATCTTGAACTCGGCGGCGCGCACCTTGAGGATGTCCGAGAAGCCGCTGAGCTTGATGGTCTTGCCGTCCAGGCAGGCCAGGAAGGACTTGACCAGGCTGCGGTTCTCCACCTCGCCCTCGAAGCGGATGAAGTCCATGGTGCTCTTGGAGATGCGCAGCGTGGAGAACTGCGGGCTGGGCACCATGCCTTTGAGCCGCTCCATCACCTCCCAGTTGGAGATGGACTTGCCCGGCTGCTTCAGCTGCGGCAGCGCCACGCTGATGGTCATCTTGGTGATGGGCTTCAGGTACAGGCCGCGGGCCGGGCACAGCTCCACCGCCTCGGACGTGTCGTGCACGATAGTGGCCGCGGCCATAGCAGGCCCTCGGGCCTGCAAGGCAAGCGCGGGTCAGGGCGGGGGCGGGGCCCGAGGCGCGCGGGGAGGGGCGCTGGGGGTCCGACGCTCGCCCCTGGAGGCCCCCCCGGAGGCGCCCGCGCCCCGCAGCCCCCCGCGCCGCACGGGGAGGGCAGGGCGGGAGGCGCCGTGTCCGCGCGGTGGGGCGCGAAGGCCGTCCCGGCTGAGCGGGCGTCCGGCGCCCCCTCGCAGGTGCTTGGCCCCAGGGCGCCGCCCCTCCCCCCTGGTCGGACGGGTCTGTGTTTCCAGACGGCCTGTCCACCCGCCCACTGGCCGGCACCGGGCCGCCTGCCAGGCCCGGCACCGCGGGGGAGCCCCGAGCCGGCGCGCGGGCCCAGACGGCCTGGACGGGTGAGGGGCTCCCCAGCAGCGCCCCGAGCCTGGGCAGGGCGCCCCGGGGCTTGGCCACGCGCTGCCCCGGCCCTGTGCTGCCCCTGGCGCCGACCGCCCCTCACTGCCCCTCACTGCCCCGGCCCCAGCCCGGGCCTCCCAGCGCCCGCCACCCCCCTGCCCCCGCGAGCCCAGACTGGCCCCCAGTGGCCACGCCCCTGGACACACGGGGCAGACGCTGCGCCCCGCAGACGCTGGACCCCCCAGCACCGCTGCCCGCGGGTGCATGCTCCCCGCTAGCTGGTTCCCAAGGGCTCCCCTGCACACAGCACCCCCCACGCCGTGCGCCCCAAAGCCCCGCGCGCGCGCCCCTGCATCGCAGCGACCACCACACACCAGTCTCCTAGGGGGGCTGGGGGAGCCCTCCCCCAACCCGCTAACCCAGCCCGAACCCTGCACCCCAAACCCGCGGGGGTCCCGGGAGCCAAAGGCCCCCGGGGCCCCCAATATTCACGCTCCCCACGGTTCCTGCACCCCTGAGTCCCCAGCGCCCCCGGCTGGCCCTGGACGCGCGCCCCGCAGACCCCAAGCTCCGGCAAGCCAGGCCCCGATACTGGGGTCCCCGCCAGACGGGAACCCCGCGAGGCGGCAGGCCCCCCCGCCCCCACCCAAGCTCCCCGCGCTCCCGGAGGCGCCCCCAGCCCCGGGGCCTCCCACTTCCGCGGCCGCGCCCCGCTCAGCGGACCCCCGACTCCGTGGGGCTCGGCCCCCCCAGACCCCGGCCGCGTAGACCTGGCCCCGTGGACCCCCGCAGACCCGACCCGGGATCCGGACCCTGGAGACCCCGCTCAGAGGACCCCGGAGCCGCCCCCCAGGCCGGGACCCGCTGACCCGGCCCCATGGACCCCCGATATGGGATCCGGCCCCCCCAGACCCCGGCCGCGTAGACCTGGCCCCGTGGACCCCGGCAGACCCGACCCGGGATCCGGACCCTGGAGACCCGGCTCAGAGGACCCCGGAGCCGCCCCCCAGGCCGGGACCCCGCTGACCCGGCCCCATGGACCCCGGAGGCCCCGTAGACGCGGACCCCGAACCCCCAGACCCGGCCGCGTAGACCCGGCCACATGGACCCCCGGAGCCCCCGGGACCCCGGCCCGGCCGACGCCCCCGCCCGCCGCGGCGCCGCGCTCACCGGCCGGGTCCGCCTGTCCCGGCGCCGCCGCTGGCCCCGCTCGCGCCGACCCCCGACGACCCCGGAGCCGGCCCCCCGCCCGCGCGCCCGCCCGCCGTGACGCGCTTCCGCTTCCGGCCGCGGCGTGCGGCGCGGCGGCTCCCGGGAGCGCCGCGGGGCTCCGGCCCGCCCCCGGGGCGGGACTTCCGGCCGCCGGGCCCGCCCCGCGTGTGCACCGCGCGTGCGCGCGCCCCGCCCCCACGCCGCCGCCGCCCGGCCGCACCTGGGGGCCCGGCGGTGTCCGGCGGGCGGCCGGGCGCTGCGCATGCGCACAGGTGGGCGCGGGTGGGGGGGTGGTGGAGCGTGCCGTGGCATGTTTTACGTATATAGGATATTCTGTATATTTTTTACGTAGTGTGTCTGGTCCATGGACACTTCCTGCGCGTTGATAAATGGCATCAAGTCTGTGATATATATATTATAGTCTGGCCTATGTGTTCTATGTGTCACTGTATTTTGTAAATTATTGGAGTGTTATATGTTATTAATGATGAATGCTATGGTGCATTTATAGCAGCTATAGATTATCAATAGACACTCCAGCTTATATATTGATAAATGGGTGTCACTCGAGTCATATATGTATTATACGATGGTCAGTATATATTGTTATCATCTGTATAATACATCTATCATCTGCATGATATGTAATATAGTGTCACCTATATTAGTCCACGTATTATATGTCGTGGTGTATATATTGCCTATATCTATACATTACTAATAGACACGTGGTCATGTATATTGATAAATGACATTCAAATACATGATATATGGATTCTGCTATGGTCAATGTAATATGTCTATAAAGGTATGTTACCATACGCATTACTCCATATATTATAGATCATACAGGACTATTAATGGTGTATGATTATGTCCATATTGTCAACATGCTCTTCACCATCTATAGGTGACATCGTTCACACATGATGCGTGTATTCTGCTATGATCTGTGTAACGTCTAGATAACTATAGGTTATATGTAGTATTCCGTGTATTGGACATTAGATAGTAGCATTCATTATACGTTATCATGTATGAATTGCATATATATGCACACATGACTTATAAACACCTCATGATCTCTATCGACCGATGACCTAGCACTCAAGTATGTGAGATGCTTTGTGCTGTGGTCCGTATAGCATATGTAGTACTATGTCATCAGTGAGTCCATGTCTTATACATTACCAATAGACACTTCATCTTACCTATTGGCATATGAGATGACACTCAAGTCTTACATACGTATTATACGATGGTCAGTATAATATATATTAATATGTTATTTATACATACGTTAATACAGGTAATACATATACACACATTCTATTAATAGATACAATAATACACACATACATGTACATATGCATACATATAATACATGATACACACATATACATACAATATAATACATATACATACATAAAATACATATGATATATACATACAATATACATTACATATAATACATATACACACATATATAATACATATATTATACATACATTTTATTATTAATAGATATAATACATATGCATGCATATACATATACATCTAATATATGATAATATATTATATTATGCATATACATATATGCATACATATACATACATTCTATTATTGCAATGTATGTGTTGCCTCTCGTTACCTGTTATTAACAGACACTTCATCATGCCGATTGCTAAAGGCCACCACTCGAGTCTTATATGATAGACGCATTATACTGCGGTCTATATCTACAGCTTGTTTGTGTACGGGTGTGCTTTATAGATTATGTATTCCAGCCTGTTACACATAACAGGATTGTCTATAGCTGCACCTTAGCAAACTATAACGTACCAGGCACCCACAGGTGCCTCTGAGAACCCCAAATAGGTTCACGAGCCCCCAGTGTGCAGACCCAGGAGGTATGACAGAGCCCGGGCCCTGGTGTTTGACGTGAGAGGCCCACGCTTAGCTCAGAGGCGGTCCTGGTGGCCCCAGTTGTCTCTTGGGACAAAGATGCTTTCTAGGTGTCTGTCACTGGCGTGCATCAGTCCTGCTGACCCCAGTGTCATCACCTCACCTGGAAAAGGAAGAGTCTGAGGCTCAGCAACCCTCCCCGCGACCAGTTCTTCAGCCCAGACGGGCGTCTCTCCCCTGGTTTGCCGTCTTCGGCTCCTCCTCCTCCCTGGGGACTTCCGTGTTGGCTTCTCTTTAAACCTTTCTCCCAAACAATGGCTCGCAAGAGGGAGGCGTGTTTGCGTCTGGGGGGACTGTTAAATTTGGAAACGTTCCTGACTCTGCCCTCCCAAGAATTTGCAAAGCAAATGAAGAAATGAGCTCTTGCTCCTGCTGTGCCAGCCACACCGAGAGAGCCCTGTGATCGTGGGGCACATGTGAGGACAAGCCTTGCAGGTTTTTCAGCAGAACATGCCTCTTCTGGGGCGTCGCAGACGTAGGAAAGCAAACGCCCCCTCTGTCGGCAGGCAGCCCCGATTCTTTTTTTTTTCCTTTCAGTTTCATTCACGCAGGAAAGGTCTGTGAGGACACAGCTCTGGCTGGGGACATTGGGGTCGTGGCTATCTGAGCCGAGAGTCAGGTTAATGCAATAAATACATCACCTGTCATCCACCCATCCATCCTCCATCCATCCATCCTCCTTCCTCCTCCATCCGTCATCCATCCACCACCCACCCACCCAGCAACCTGTTCATCTCGCCATCCCTCTCTCCACCCTTGTGCTTGCTTCTCTTAATTCAAAACAGCTCCTTTCCAGCAGCAAAGTTGTCCCCTTGAGTCCCATCTTTGTTTTTCCTGGACCCTTCCTGTCCCACTCTTGCCAGTGAGCTGAAGCACCAAGCCTCTCCTCATCATCTCGCCTTCTTCTCAAGGTGCCTCACATAGTCACGGCTTCCCCTAAGGCATTATTATTTTTTATTTTTAAAATTTTTTTAAAGATATATTTACTTATGCATACAAGCTGGTGTAAAGGCCAGAGGCGTGGGGCAGTGAGAGGGCTCACCAGAGACAGAGCGGGGAGCAGAACAGGCAGATCAGAAACACACTGCTGAGGGGAGCAGCGGGCGAGGCAGGAGAGGTCTGCCGCGTCATGTGGGACTCTCCCCGGCCGGGTGTCAAACTCACGTCTCCGCTGCCGACAGCTCCACAGTGCAGTGCTTAACTGCTGCGCCACCGGGGAGGCCCAAGGCATTCATTTTTTGCCCGAAGAGAGGTGAAAGTCTGACGGAGCAGCAGGACGATTTAGAGGGCCGCCTGCCACATTGTGCAGCCCCAGCTCACACCCCGGAGATGGCTTCTCTTTGATTTAATTCAGCACCGCAAAGAAAACCCAAGCACAGCTGGGAGGAGGCCGAGAAACTGTATTCTGCTGGGTGGGAATGTTAAGCCTTGCACCGTGGTGACCAACGTATGACCGTTCCTCAAAAAATTAAAAGCAGAATGACTGTATGGCCCAGCAATTTCACTTCTGGGCAGATGCAGGGGAACTGAAAGCAGGGGCTGGGAAAGTTGTTTGCACATGTGATTCTGGCCTGCATGGTTCACCTTTCCAAAAAAGTGGAAGCAACCCAAGTGTCTCTTGACAGACGAATGGATCCACAGAAGAGGGTCCACCCAGAAAGCCATGTGTGGAATATTACTCACTCCTGAAAAGGGAAGGGATATCAGTCGGCTGTGAAAAAGAAACTTCTTGCTCATCCCTGGAAATGGAGGAATATTACTCTGCTGTGAAAAAGGAAGGAACTTCTGCCACCTGTTCCAAAAAGGGTGGACCTTGAGGCTATTGTATTAAGTGAAATCAACCAATCACATGAGGACAGATCCTATAAGATTCCGCTTGTGCAAGGTCCCTAGAGTGTCAGATTCATGGAAACAGACAGAAGATGGAGGGCTTAGGGGCTGGGCGAGGGGGCAGGGGAGTGTGTGCTGGAGGGAGCATTTCAGCTGGGGAAGATAAGAGAGTCCTGGGGAAGAGGGGTAGGGATGGTAACCATGTGAGTGGACATAAGGCAGCTGAATTGTGCACCTGAAAAGGTGATGACGGTGAAAGTGCCAGGCCGTGGGTCAGGTCCCAGGAGGAAGCCCCAGCCCGTCTGTCGTTCCCCGAGTCCTCAGCCCCCCGATTTCAATGCAGGTGCAAAGGCCTGGCCAGCTGGCCCCTTTCAAACCCAGCAGTTGGGGAAGGTCCCGCTAATGCCGTCGAAGGCCCACCCCAGCACCCCTGGCTGGTGGCCCCAGTCATGAGGGGTTCGTGGGGCCCTGTGAGGCCCAGGGCAGCAGCTGGACACTAGCTCCCAAACCAGAGCCAGAGCAGCTCTGCCCCCCTGCCCACGTAGACACCTCCCTCCAGGTTGGGAGGGAGCCCCCGTGTGAGTGATGCTTTCCCTCTGGCCCAGATTCACGCTGCATCCGTCCATCCCTACAAGAGCGTCTTGTGTGTGCATCTGTAAAAGTGCAATAAATGCTTGAAACCATCTGTCTCTCTGTCTGTCATCCATCTGTCTGTCTGTCTATCTATCTATCTATCATCTCTCTCTCATCCATCTATTATCCATCCATCCAACATCTATCCATCATCTGTCCATTCTGTCTTTCTGTCCATCTACCATCTGTCTATACATTCAATCTTCCATCCATCCATCGTTCTATCATCTATCCATCTATCTATCTATCTACCTCTCATCTCTCTCCCTCTCTATATTTATCAATATCATCTATCTCTACCTGTCTATGTACCTATGTTATCAATTTACCTATATATTTATGTGTTCATCCATCCACCCAGTCAATCTTCTATCTATCATCTATCATCTATTTCTCTCTCATCCATCTATTATCCATCCATCCAACATCTATCCATCATCTGTCCATTCTGTCTTTCTAGACATCTACCATCTATCTATCTATACATTCAATCTTCCATCCATCCATCATTCTATCATCTATCTATCTATCTATCTATGTATCCTCTATCATCCATCTATCTCCAACCATCTATCCACCCATCCATCGTCCATATTCTGTCCATCCTGTCTATCTATCCGGCTATCTAGTTATCCATCCACCTATGTATCCGTGCATACATCCACCCTCTCACCCATCCATCCTTCCACTTATCCATTCATCCATCCTTCATCTATCCATCGATACACATCCATTCATCCACTCACCCACCTATTCAATCCATTTACCTTTTATCCATCCATCATCCACCCATCCATCATCCATCCATCCATCATCCACCCATCCATCATCCACCCATCCATCATCATCCATCCATCCATCATCCATCCATCCATCATCTATCCGTCCATCATCCATCCATCTCCATCCATCCATCATCCATCCTCCATCCACCCATCCATCATCCACCCATCCATTATCCACCCATCCATCCATCATCCATCCATCCTCCATCTATCATCCATCCATCATCCATCCATCCATCATCCATCCATCCATCATCTATCCATCCATCATCCATCCATCCTCCATCCATCATCCACCCATCCATCATCCATCCATCCATCATCCATCCATCCATCATCCATCCATCATCCATCCATCCTCCATACATCCATCATCTATCCATCATCCATCCATCATCCATCCATCCATCCTCCATCTATCCACCTCCATCCATCATCCATCCATCATCCATCCATCCATCATCCACCCATCCACCCAACCACGCAACCACCCCCCCACAGGCCTAATCGTCTCCCCATCCCTCCATCCGTTCGTGCCTCTCTTAATTCAAAACCACCCCTTTCCAGCAGGGGGCGCCCCAGCTCCCTTTGTGGAGCGAGCGCCCCTGTGTTCTCCTGTGGCCTTGAAGCGCAGGTCGCCAAGGTCAGCTGTTCCATCCTGCGCCCTGGGCGCAGACATCGGCGCATTTCCGTGACCGTGAACCCAGCCCCGTGCTGTTCATCCATTATCAGAGATGGGTTTATCCCAGAACCTGTACGGGAACACGCGCCCGCTGGCCCTGACTGAGGCGCACAGAACGGGGCCAAGGGGGACCCTCGCTGCTGCGCGCGCGGGTTCAGCGCCTGGTTTGTGAAGGAAATCTGACCAGGGCTCTGAACTTGCACTTTTAATTTTTAGGTCCACATTCTCTCGGACTCAGCAGTTTCACTGTTGGTGATTGATCCAATAGATAATTATGATTATAGGTAATTTAACCTATAGATCAGTTAGGTGATTAAACCTATAGATAATCCTCGATAATTTAGCCTGGTTATAGATAATTGGTTATGGTTATAGACAATTAGTTATGGATCTATTCATAATTGGTTATGGATCCATTGGTTATGGATCTATTCATGGATCTATTCATGGATTGGTTATGGACCTATTCATTGGTTATGGATCTATTCAATTGGTTATGGATCTATTCATTGGTTATGGATCCATTGGTTATGGATCTATTCATCCATATAGATGGTTATAGATAATTTACTCCATGGGTAATTAAAGGTGATTTATCGTACAGGTAATTGTAGGTGGTTTAACCTATAGATGACTACAGTTAATTTATTCCATAGATAATCACAGGTAATTTATTCCATAGATAATAACAGGTAATTTAACCTATAGATAATCATCAGTAATTTATCCTGTAGATGGTTATAGGTTATTTATTGCATAGGTAATTATAGGTAATGGAACCTAGAGATAATTGTAGGCAATTTTTTCCACCACAATTATAGGTACTGTAGCCTATACATAGATAATTATATGTAATTTAACCTAGAGATAATTATAGGAAATTTATTCCATAGATAATTATAGGGAATTGATCATACAGGTAATTGTAGGTGATTTAACCTATAGATCGATACAGTTAATTTATTCCATAGACAATTACAGGTAATTTAACCTATAGATAATCATAGGCAATTTGACCTGTAGGTAATGAGAGCTAATTTATCCTATCGTGTCATTCCCAACAGGTATGCATGAGGGACCCCACACGTGAACCCAGACAGGTGTACGGACGGCTGCAGAAGACGGAGGAAGCCGCTGAGGCTGCGCTCAAGGACTTGGAGGTAAGTCCCTGGTGTCCAGTGGATGTGAAGGACTCAGGAGTGGGGTGAGTGACCCTGAGGTCCTGCTCAGTCCCCACAGGAGTTCAGTGACACAAGGTCGGACAACCAGTCTGGACGAGGCTGGGTGGGGGTAAGAATGCTGGTAGGGTGGGCTGGGCTGAGGGGCGTTGGGGAGATCTGCAGCCTCATGGAGTCCAGCAAGGTAAGGAGTTTGGGAGGTGGGTGTAGGAAAGGGAAAAATCATGGCATGGGAGCTGCAGCCCGGGGGCAAAAGAAGGAGAAACCTTGTCCGCCCATCATCCATCCATCATCCACCATCCATTCTCCATCCATCATCCATCATCTATCCATCCTTCCATCTATCCATCCATCTTCCCATCTATTTATCCATCCATCCTCCATCCTCCATCCATCCATCCTGCATCCATCATCCATCATCCATCCTCATCCATCATCCATCCTCCATCCACCATCCGTCCACCCATCATCCATCCTTCATCCACCATCCATCCATCATCCATCATCCATCCATCCTCCATCCATGATCTATCATCCATCCATCCTCCATCATCCATCCATCATCCATCCATCCCTCAATTTGTCAGTTTCATCCACCCACCCTGCAATTCTTCTACACATCCATCCACCTAATTTATTCACCATCCATCCATCCATTCACTAACTCATCTATTCATCCATTCATCTATCTTGCTTTCTACCCACACCCAAATTCATCCATCCATCATCCATCCATCCATCATCCATCATCCATCATCCATCCTCTATACACCATCCACCATCTATCCATCCATCATCCATCCATCATCCGTCATCCATCCACCCATCCATCTTCCCCTCTCTCTCCCTTCCTCTCTCCCTCCATCTCACCCTCTACGGATGACAATATACATGGACTGCTGATCACTGGGGACGCTCACTAAGGTCCTTGTCCATTCAGTGGTCAGTCACACACTATCCACAGCCTCCCTTATCTACAGCCTCTCCCGGAGGCTCACTAAGGTCCTTGTCCATTCAGTGGTCAGTCACACACTATCCACAGCCTCCCTTATCTACAGCCTCTCCCGGAGGCTCCTTATCCTGAGCAGCCTCCTGGAGGTCGGCGCTAACACAGCGTACCCCAAAGCCTCCATCACAAGTGGTCCAGCGACCAAGCCCCTGAGAAACAGACACAGACTCACCCCTACGAGGACAATCTGGGGACACCACCCCCAGGAGCCACGCCCGCCTGGCCCGTTCTTTGGGGTCATGTGATGTCTTCATGAAAACACAGCAGACGAGCCTCACCGGTGACAGGGCTTCGAGGCAGATGCGAAAGTCTGATACGAGGAAGGGGAGGGAAGGGCGAGGTCTCCGGAGAGCTGCGTGGGGCTGTCTGAGCGAGCAGGGGATGTGGAAGGAAGTCGAGGGGGGCTGGGGGCAGGCCCTCCCCCCAGCCAGGTCCTCGGGGGGCAGTGGCCCCCCGGCCCCCAACAGCAGCGACCCCGCTGGGCTCCGAGGCGGCAGGGCTGGGGGCTGAGCTAAGATCCAGGTGCTGCTGTGTCTGCCCCTCCCCGGCTGGGGAGCGATTCTGTCCCCGACTTCCCCTTGCCGTGGGGCCAGTCACGAATCAACCAAGAAGCAGCCTGCTTCCTGGCGCTGCAGGACTGTTTACCCAGCGTCTTCCTCATCCCGTTCGAAGACTGACGTGTGTGGGTTTTTTTTTTAGAGATTTATTTATTGATGCACACAAGAGCTGGGGTGCAGGCCAGAGGTGCGGGGGTGAGAGGACTCCCCAGAGACAGAGTGGGGAGCAGAACAGGCGGATCCACTGAAACCCACTGCTGAGGGGGCAGCGGGGAGACAGGAGGGGTCTGCTGCTCCCTGTGGGAAGCTCCCTGGCTGGGGATCGAACTCGTGCTGCCGTGGCTCTGAATAGCTTCGTAGTGCTGCACTGAAGCCGTTGCACCACCAGGGAGGCCCAACTGATGTGTGTTTTGAGGCTGTTCGTGTTCAAAACACAAGGATTGAGCCAAAGTGTTCCTTTATGCTCGCTCTTCCTTCCCCCCAGTTCTGGGTCATTTCCAGTGGGATTGAAAACCCAGTAAGTTAGCTCAGCTCCATCTTCACAAACTCAGCTCTGTGCACCCTTGGAAGGGTCTGTCCTCTTTCTCCCTGCCCCTTTCTAGTTCCCCCAGACGATGGACGGTCTCTCCGCTGAGTATCTGCCTTCAAAGGAACGTGGGGAGCAGTGAAAACATTCAGGAGGCTCTCTGTGCTTCTCTGCCCACTTCTAATGTGCTTGGAGGCTCGGAAGCTCGGGGCTAACTCTGCCCCAGATCCAGGAGAACAGAAGGGCCTTGGGCCTCCCCTGCCATTCTTGGGCAAAGACCAGTTCCCCCAAAATGGATATAAGACAAGGCTTTTGAGATGTAGACTTGGTGTCAACTTGCCAGTCCTCTCCTATTTAAAAAGGGAATGTTTTGGGCCTCCCTGGGGGCGCAGGGATTAAGTCTCAGCACTATGAAGCTGTCCACTGCCTCTGTAGCACAAGTTGGATCCCCAGCCAGGGAGCTTCCCACGGGGTGCTGCAGACCCCTCCTGCCTCCCCGCTGCTCCCCTCAGCAGGTACTTTGGTCAATCCACCTGTTCTGCTCCCCACCGTCTCTGGGGAATCCAACAATGCATCCAAAAGATAATACATCGGGCCTCCCTGGTGGTGCAGCGGTTAAGCGCTGCGCTGTGGAGCTGTCGGCAGCAGCGATGCGAGTTCGACGCCCAGCCGGGGAGAATCCCACATGGTGTGGCAGACCTCTCCTGTCTCACCCGCTGCTCCCCTCAGCAGTGTATTTCTGATCTGCCTATTCTGCTCCCCACTCTGTCTCTGGTGAAGCCTCTCGCCACTCCACACCTCTGGCCTGTACCCCAGCTGTATGTATAAATAAATAAATCTTTAAAAAAAAAAAAGATAATACATCACGACCAAGTGGGCTTTATTCCAGGGACACAAGGATGGTTCAACATCCAGAAATCAATTAACGTAATCCAACACATCAACAAACAGAAAAATAAAAACCATATGATCATATCAATAGATGCTGAGAAAGCATTTGACAAAGTGCAACACCCATTCATGATAAAAGCCCTTGAAATCCTCGGGATAGAAGGAACATACCTTAACATAATAAAAGCCATATATGACAAACCCACAGCCAATATTATCCTCAATGGTGAGAAGCTGAAAGCCTTTCCCCTAAAATCAGGAACAAGACAAGGATGTCCGCTCTCACCATTGCTTGTCAATATAACACTTGAAGTCCTAGTGAGAGCAATAAGACAGGAGAAAGACATACAAGGAATCCAAATAGGGAAGGAAGAAATTAGACTGCTGCTATTTGTAGATGATATGATTATATACATAGAGAATCCTAAAAGCTCCATAGAAAAACTACTCAAAACTATAGACCAATTCAGTAACGTAGCAGGATACAAAATCAATGCACAAAAATCAGTAGCCTTTCTATATGCAAACACTCAGTCTGAAAAAAGAAGAAATGAAAAGAATTATCCCCTTCAAAATTGAAACCAAAAAAATCTAGTACCTGGGAATAAACCTAACAAAAGAGATAAAAGACTTATACAAAGAAAACTACAAGACGCTGTTAAAAGAAGTAGAGGAGGACACAGAAAAAATGGAAAGACATCCCCTGCTCATGGATTGGAAGAATCAACATCAAAATGGCCATCCTACCAAAAGCAATCTACAGACTCAATGCTATTCCAATAAAAATCTCAATGACATTCTTCAAAGAAATAGAATGGATATTGATGAAATTCATATGAAACCATAAAAAATCTCGAATAGCTAAAGCTCTCCTGACTAAAAAGAATATGAATGGAGGGATTACACTCCCTGATTTCAAACTATACTACAAAGCCATAATAATTAAAACAGCATGGTACTGGAGCAAAAACAGACACACAGACCAATGAAATTGAATAGAAAACCCAGAAATAAATCCACATATTAATGGACAACTAAGCTTCAACAAAGGAGCAAAGAATATGCAATGGAACAAGGTTAGCTTGCTTAATAAATGGTGTTGGGAAAACTGGACTGCCACATGCAAAAAAATGAAGCTAGACTACTACCTCTCACCATGCACAAAAACCAACTCAAAATGGATAAAAGACCTGGAGATAAGACCTCAAACCATAAAGTTCATAGAAGAAAATAGCAAAACTCTACATGACATCGTCTCAGCAAAATCTTTAAAAACACTTCCCTTATAGCAAAGGAAGTAAAAGAAAAGATAAACACCTGGGGCGACATCAAGCTAAAAAAGCTTCTGTACAGCAAAAGAGAGAATAAGCAAAGCAAACAGACACCTTACTAATTGGGAGGAGATCGTTGTACACAATACAACCGATAAAGGACTGATAACAAAAATCTACAAAAAGCTCACACAACTCAACAAAAACAAAGTCAACAATCCAGTCAAAAAATGGGCAGAAGAGCTAAAAAGACACTTCTCCAAAGAAGAAAAGCAAATGGCCAATGGTATATGAAAAAATGCTCAACATCACTTATAATCAGGGAAATGCAAATGAAAACCGCAATGAGATACCACCTCACGCCAGTGAGAATGGTGCACATTAAAAAAACAGGTAACAACAAATGTTGGTGAGGATGTGGAGAAAAAGGAACTCTCCTACACTGCTGGTGGGAATGCAAATTGCCCCAACCACTATGGAAAGCTGTGTGGCGTTTCCTCAGCCTGCTAGAAATGGAGCTTCCATATGACCCGGCAATACCATTTCTGGGAATCTACCCAAAGGACACAAAAACACTAATCCAAAAGGATACATGCACCCGCACGTTTATTGCAGCACTGTTTACAATAGCTAAGGTATGGAAACAACCCAGATGCCCAAAAATAGATGACTGGATCAAGAAGATGTGGTACAGATACACAATGGAATACTATTCAGCATTCAAAAAAGACAAAACATGCAACCTGGATGGAACTAGAAGGGATCATGATCAGTGAAATAAGCCAGAAAGAAAGCGAAAAGTATTGAATGGTTTCACTTATAACAGGAATATAGGGGAGCCAAATAAGAATGAGACATTCAGCAGGGCAGGAAGGGAGGGTAAGGGCTCAAGATGGGGGAAGAGGGGAGCACGGGGGACTATGGTGATGGCTCCACGGGTGAACAGGTGGTGGGTAACCTCTGGGGAACACACAATAATGTAAAAGATATGAATAACAAAAGTAAATAAATAAATACATATTTTTAAAAAAGGGAGTTTTTTAACCTCAGTGTCCATAGGGATGAGAGGACCAAGAAGATGTGGCCTATATATATAGTGGAATACTACGCAACCGTGTAAAAGATGAGCTTGTGCCATTGGCAGCTACAGGACTGGAGCTGGGAGGATTCCAACAAGGGGAAATAAGCCAGAAAGAGAACAAGAATCACCAGATGGTGTTAGTTGTATGTGGAGAACAGAGAAACCAAACCAAGGGCCAGATAAAGACAAACTCTGAAACCAGCCCTGAAAGCTAACCACAGGACCGAGGCCTCCAGATGGTGAGGGGAGCCATGAGAATGGGCTGGGGAGGCCTGAGGTGCCTTCCTGGACGGAGGGCTGCAGTGGCCACACCTGGGGGAGGCTGAAAATTCGGAAATCGTCCCCCTTCCGAACACTGGAAACTGCTAGCACGTCAGTAATAATCAGATAAAGACACAAAATTTTCGTATAAAAGAGCCGGGAAGGTCAGACAGACCAGGACACCAGAACAGGACGGGAGTGTCTCCTAGAGACAGAAGAAGACGTGAGAGCGTCACTACCCCAAGAGCCGGAGAAAATCTCAGGTGCAGCTGGAAACACACCTTCCCTCACCCTTGTTGGGGGAGCAGGGCCTGTGCCCCACACCATTCGGAGATTGCTCCCCACCCTCTTCAGACAGGAAGTTCCTGGTCAGGCGTGCCACGCTGGGCAGCGGAGGCAACCCGGGCAGGAGGAGCCGGGCAGGGACAACACTTACATGATACAGATACTAGTAACATGCAACAGCTTGTTCACTTCTACACGTAGGCCTACGAGGATAGGCAGTGTTTACTCGATAAAGGATTCCTAGATTGCAGACAATACGTTGATGATACATAATAGATAAAAGATAATGGCAGTTAGGTGATACACAGATAATAGGTGACTGGTAGAGTGATAGGGAGATGCATAGATTGGATGGATAAAGAGGTGATTATAGATGATAACATGGACAGATGGATATGTGGATGGATGATGGATGGATGATGGATGATGATGGATGATGGATGGTGGATGGATGGATAGACAGAAAGATGGATGATGGGTGGATAAAAGGAAGGAAGGATGGATGGATGATGGATGGATGATGGATGGATGATGGATGGATGATGGATGGATGATGGATGGATGGATGATGGATGGATGATGGATGGATGGATGGATGGGTGGATGGATGATGGATGATGGATGGATGATGGATGGATGATGGATGATGATGGATGATGATGGATGATGGATGATGATGAAGGATGGATGGACAGAAAGATGGATGGATGATGGGTGGGTGGGTGGATAAAAGGAAGGGAGGATGGATGGATGAAGGATAATGGATGATGATGGATGATGATGAATGATGGATGGTGGATGGATGGATAGACAGAAAGATGGATGGATGATGGGTGGGTGGGTGGATAAAAGGAAGGATGGATGGATGGATGAAGGATAATGGATGATGATGGATGAAGGATGATGATAGATGATGATGGATGATGATGGATGATGGATGATGATGGATGATGGATGATGATGGATGATGATAAATGATGGATGGTGGATGGATGGATAGACAGAAGGATGGATGATGGGTGGGTGGGTGGATAAAAGGAAGGAAGGATGGATGGATGGATGGATGAAGGATAATGGATGATGATGGATGGATGATGATGGATGATGATGAATGATGGATGATGATGGATGATGGATGATGATGGATGATGATGAATGATGGATGATGATGGATGATGGATGATGATGGATGATGATGAATGATGGATGATGGATGGATGGATAGACAGAAGGATGGATGATGGGTGGGTGGGTGGATAAAAGGAAGGAAGAATGGATGGATGGAGGATAATGGATGATGATGGATGATGGATGGTGGATGGATAGACAGAAAGATGGATGGATGATGGGTGTGTGGGTGGATAAAAGGAAGGAAGGATGGATGGATGGAGGATGCATGCCGGATGGATGAAGACGTGTATGGTCGGCTAACAGTGGGTGGACAGAAAGACAAACGGGCAGATGGACAAGCAGATGGTTGATGTTCTTCATCTGGATTCCAGGTTGCTGAGAGCCGGGGAGTCTTGCGTTGTCCAGGAGGGGCTTGTTGCTCTCATCCGTTCTGGTTACTAATGAGAGGGCACCAGATGTGGCCCAGTGTCCGCCCCAGAGGAAAACCTCAAACCACATGGGGGTGGCTGTCATCTCTGGGGGCCCCACAAGCCCAGCCTGCCTCAGGAGTAACCTGCTCCTCAGCCGAGGACCAGCCGAGACCCAGCGCAGACCGTGGGCCTCCAGAGCCCTCCCTGCAGGCAAGTGTTGGGAATCGAGGACTTGGGTGGAGGAGAGGAGAGGGTGCCTCAAGTCGCGACAGAGCTGCGCCCTCAATCCCACCCTTGGGTCACAGAGGAGGCCCCATGTTCGGGCGTGGGAGACAGGAGCAGGGATCTCAGCTGAGACACTCGGCACTGGAGGGTCTCCGGGGCCCCAGCCGCCGCCTCTGCTGGTCCACAGCTGGCCACACCTTCTCCGGTACTGGGCGGCCACCCCAGGGCTGTCCTGGCCCTGGCACCATGAGGCTGTGTCCATGCGACACCCGCTGTGATTAATTATAATCAAAATCTGCAAACATTTTGGATTTAGAGATAAATGGGGGTCAGGACAGACAGATCCCATCTGTCTGCCTAGTGTTTCAGATGATGGAGAAATGGCAGATAATAGCAGGCAGTGATCGTATATAATGGCTGATAGGGACATAGATAAATCATTGATTGATAGATGATAGATAGGGAGATACATGGAGGGAGGGAAGGAGGTGTGGATGGAGGATGGATGATGGATGGATGGAGAATGGATGGATGGATGGATACATGGATGCATGGATGCATGATGGATGGTGGACGGATGATGGATGGTGGGCGGATGATGGATGGATGGATGGATGGTGGATGGATGATGGATGGTGGATGGATGGATGGAGGATGTATGGTGGATGGATGATGGATGGATGGATGCATGATGGATGGTGAATGGATGATGGACGGATGATGGATGGAGGGTGGATGATGAATGATTGAGGATGATGGATGGATGGAGGATGGATGGAGGATGGATGGTAGATGGATGATGGATGGATGGTGAACGGATGGTGGACGGATGATGGCTGGAGGGTGGATGATGGATGATGATGGATGATGGGTGGATGGATGGATGGATCGATGGATGGAGGATATTGGAGGATGGATGGGTGGATGATGGATGGATGATGGACGGATGATGGATGATGGTGGATTATGGATGGACCTCTATTTCCCCCAGCTCCTCCCCAGGACTCAGATAAAATCTCCTCACCACCTCTGGGGCAACTCTGGATGGGGTGTTTTCCCCGAAACCCCCTGCCTCCATCCCCTCCCCAGCTTCCCTGTTATGGGTCAGGCATTTTGTAGGATGGGCCTCTGGGGGTGTGTGTGATGTTTTTCTTGTGGTTGGGCTGAGGTTGTGGGTTTGGGGGCAACCCCACAGATGAATGCCCCCCACGTCATGTCCGCACCAGAGCTCCTGACGTATTGCTGCCAGAGGTGGGCTGAGACGGGATGGAGGAGGAGACGTAGACGCTGGGGCCACAGAGATGGACGAGATAGGGAGTCTCCATGCCTGGCCTCAAACAGGGCTCCTGGGTTCAAATCTCCCCTGTGTCATTGTTACAGCAGCTGAGGGCAGAGGCTCTCGCTCCAGCCGGCGAGCCCTAATGCCTTAGAGTGGCCACACCGGGTGTCTGGCGGGAGTGGACAGAGCTGGCCGCGAGTGTCTGCTCGCTTGGCTGCTGGAGGCCAGAACCCCCAACGGTGCAGCTGAGGCCAGGTGGGCTGGGCAGTGTCCCATTCACTTTCGGGTTCACTTTCGGTTTCAAGACGAGCTCGTCCTCTCAGCGTCCGCTGCGGGAACACAGCGCTGTGGCTGCAGAGAGGACACGGGTGGGTGGGGCCGCACTGTGTGGTGTCCCCCTCGGACTGAGGCTTGTGTTCTGATTCAGGAAAACGTCTCGACTGTGGTTGTGGCCTCTCAGTTCCCATCCAGGCTGTCTCAGCAGGTAATCGTGGGGGCTCATTCTGGACACATATTCCCAGGGTGCCGAAGAGGCTCTGGGCTCTTGGCAAACCCGGGACAGGGTGACTCAGGAATAGGGTGACCCAGCAGGGGAATCACCTACCCTGGTGAGGCTGACACCCCCTGGGCAGAGGCAGGCTGCAAGGGAGATGAAATTCCCAGCCTACCCTCACCCTTTACAATCTAGTCCTTGGGGGGTCAGTGCCTGTTCCACGAGGTAGACGCCACCTCTCTCTGCTTCCCTGCGATTTCATCTCCCCCAGAGGAACCCGGACCCAGTCAACATTGGCCTGCACCCCTCTTCCCAGCCCCTGCACCCTGGCCCACTTCCTCTGTGGGTTTCCCCAGTCTGGATATTTCCTGTCAACGGTGTGACCTCCTGTGTCTGGGTCTCTTCCTGAGCCTCTTGTTTTCAAGGTCATTCCATGTGGTGGTGAAAATCAGGGCGCCTCCTGTTCCTGGCTGCGTAATATTCCACTGTGTGAATGGACTGCACTGCAGGGCTCCAGCACTGGAGCAGGATGGTTGGCGGTTGGGGATGGGTCTTTTGGCGATTGGGGATGGGTCTTCCGCCCACTGCCGCTAACCCTAAGCCTTGGCCGATGTAACCACCGGGGCACCTGCGCTTCCAGCCAACACCTCACGTGTCTCCCCCCATCCCTCCGACCAGGCGCATTATGTACAAGGCGAGACCCTGCTCCCATCTGCAGCCACACCCATGGGGAAGTGAAACTGTTTGCCTGGGCCTTCTGCCCCCGTGACCTTGTTTTTCTGCATTTTGAGGTTCCCCAGTGAGCAGGGAAACGAGCCCCAGATGGAGAGGCTCCGGGGCGGGTGCAGGGCGCGGGGGGCGTGGCTTCCTTTTCCCCTGTGTTGTCGGGCCCCACCCTCGGCGCCCAGAGCTCAGCAGCATGGGGAGGGCGCGAGAAGCGGTAAGCGGCTCCCGGCGGCCGCCCAGGGCCGCCACTCTCGCGCGGCAGCTTTGCGCCCAGACACAAAGCAAAATAAGTTCGCAGGACTCGGGGTTCAGGCGGTCCCTTGGGTCTGGGGGAGGGCGAGAAAGTGCATCTCCATCCCCCCACACATGCCTCCCTCTAGGAGTCTCCCCTCGGGGCTCCCTCCCCCTCTGGGCTGGAACGGACATCCCCACGCTCACCTGCTGGACGCGCCCAGGTCGCCATCTCTGCACGGCAGGGCCTGGGCTAGCCATCGGGGCGTCTTCCGCGGTGTCCAGCAACCGGATGAGCCGGGAGCAGCCTTCTCTGCTAGGGGCTGGGGCTAGGGGCTGCCCTCACTGTACCCGCAGGTTCCCGTCGGGTTTTTAAAATTGTGCCTGCTCAGTAGCCGGAGCAGCGGTGGCCCCCACTGGGAGACCTCCGGAGCCCCGAGAATTCACAGCAGAAGCCATCCCGAGAGGGGGTTATTTTAAGGAAAGGCCAAGAAGCAGTGAACTAGCCGCCGGCGGGAGCGTCTCGCGCACTAACGCGCGCCCCACGGCTCAGTCTGGAGAGAGTCAGGCAGGCCTCTGACGCACAGACCGCGAGGGAAGTCGCGGTGATTTAGCAACACCCCAGCTTGGCAGCGAGGATGGAACAAGGTGCTGCGGCTTTGGGAAGTGGTGGAGCGGATCTGGGAAAGGTGGGAATGGACTTGCGGAGGGAACAACAATTTCCCGTCTGGATATTAGCTCAGGAACCCTGAGAATAGACAGCCCGGGAAATGCGGGCAGGCGCGGGCATACAGGTCCACCATGTCGAAATGCAACCTAGTGCCAACCAGCTGGGAGATGGACACAGAGAACGCATCCGTGCACACGTGGAATATTACGCAGCCAAGAACAGGAGGGAAGCAGTTGAGCCTTGAAAACAGGGTCTCGGGGAGAGGCCTGTGCAGGCGGGAGCTCCTGGTGGTGTTGCAGGTGGAAGAGGCACACGTGTCCTGGGCCAGAAGCAAGAACATAGAGGCCACCTGTGGCCGGGCGGGGACAATCCCCGGCCACCTCTGCGGTCACCGCAGGTGCCTGTTTGTCTCCTGTCCAGCTGCCTCCCTGCGCTCACTTCTGGGGGACATCCCCGGGCCGCATATTCATCCACAGTTCAGCTTCCTCCTCCCCCACCCAGCTGACCACACGTCACGGCCCTGTAGGTTACTGGCCTCCTGTCCAAAGGGACGCAGCTGAGCTCGGCCGCTTGGGCAGGAAGAACCTGAGCGTCCTCTCTGTGCCGCCAGGGGGTGGGACAGCGCTGGCCCCAGACCTGCACGCAGCCCAGCGGCATCGGCACCTGTGGGAAGTCCTGGCAGAAGGAGGCCAGGCTGGGCGAGTGGGCAAACCTCTGCCTGTGTCAGCTCACGTGGGTGCTGGCGCTTCCTTCACCCACTGCCTGGCCCCTGGTCTTGCGTGTCCACCCTGGAGGGCCTCAATCAACAGCCCAGGAGCTGGGCATCCGTGCTCCCTGGTGCCCCAGGGCAGAT
The DNA here is from genome assembly GCA_004024925.1 of Scalopus aquaticus. Taxonomy (NCBI): domain Eukaryota; kingdom Metazoa; phylum Chordata; class Mammalia; order Eulipotyphla; family Talpidae; genus Scalopus; species Scalopus aquaticus. The sequence continues at coordinate 45,956 of PVIJ01008511.1, forward strand.
TCTAGCTTGGCTTGTCTCCATCCTCCCTTCCCTCAGGGACCTGCAGAATGCTGATGCTCTCAGAACAAGTCCCAGGTCCCCAGGGGCAGCAGCACATCCTGTCCCCTCTCCCCTCCTTAGCACCAGCCCCAGGAAGCCCACCCCCAAGGAAAAGTCAGCCCCTGCACCTCTGACTCCTCCATCCAAGACTCTATGAGAGAGCTGAGCCTGTTCCCAAAATAGGTGTGTGCACACACAGCAAGGCAATGTGGGGTTCAGACTGTCCCCAGATTTGCCATCCCTGGCGTGTAGCCTATCTCCGGGGCCCACTACCTGCCGTGAGACCCCCTACCTGCCTGGGGTCCTGCAGCAGGGAGGCACAAACCCGGCCCCAGACTTGTATTGGTCGATAAAGTTTTATTGGAACACAGCCTTGTTCATTTGCTCACCTACTGCATCTGGCCACCTTCATCCCAGGCAGAGCTGAGTTGTCTCCACCTTGAAGGGGAAAGACTGTCCACCTTGCCCCAACAGGCGCCATGGCCGGGCCTGGCTGCGCCGCAGGTTGTCTGGAAGATGCGCGGCTCCCGTGAGAGAAGGGGGTGCTCTGCGTCCAGACAGGCCCTATCCTGAAAACCCCAGGGAAGGAGACCTTTCCTCCTTCATTTCAAACAGGCTCCTGGGTGCTGGCCACGGCCCCTTGAGGCTGACAGCACACAGGTGAGTCCCTGGGCCTGGCGTGCAGGTGAGCCCCACCAGGTGTGGCTGACGGGGCGGGTCTGAGCGTGCGCACCAGCGCGCTCATCAAACAGGCGCGCAACCCGCACGAGCAAGCGTCCCGGGCTGGGGTCCCTCACGCTCCTGTGTCCTCCGTGCCGCTCACGACCCCAGCACAGGTGACCAGGCGTGTCCCCGAGTCTCTGCAGCCTCCTCCTCATGGGCCCCTTTCGTGCTGTTGGCGCATCCTCACCAGCAACTGGCGCTCCGTGCACAGGCGCGCGCGAGCAGGGAGACCCCCGCGCGCCCTCAGCCCCAGGCGCCAGCGACGGCTTCTGCGCCCGGGACTTCACCGAACAGAAAACCCAAGAACCGCGCCACGGCCCGGCCTCGGAGGCACGAGGGGTCCGCGAGAACTCGGCCGTCGCGCACCCTGCGCTCGCCCCCTAAGCCGCGCGCCCGGCTGCGCTGGCGCCCTTCGCTCTTGCGCCTCCCCCTCGCCGCCGCCTGGCCGAGGCGGCTCGGGTGTCACCCTCCCGGCCGCGGGCCCGGCCGCAGCTCCCGCCGCCTGAGTCACCGGGTCTGGGCCGCCGCCTTCTGGCTTCGGACCAACAGATGTCGCCGCGCGCCGGCTCCGAGCGCCCGCACACAGGTACTCGTCGCTGCTCGCGGGAGCGCAGCGCGGCAGAGGCCGGCGATTCCGGAGCGCGCCGCCGGGCGTGGGCAGGGCGGGGGTCGGGCGCGCGCCCCTGCGGGGCAGCTGCTCCCCGCGGCGCGCACAGACGGTTGCACAGGAAATTTCAAAACGGGTTTCCTCCCGCTGCCCGCCCGCCCCCGGCGCGGCCGACCGGACTCACACGGAGGCCACGCGGCCCCTGCGCCCCGACCCGGCCCACGGACCCCGGCCCGCACCTGCGCCAGGTGAGCCGTGCGCCCCGCGAGGTCGCTCGGGAGGAGGGGCGGGGGGCGCGGGGGGCGGGGCGGGGGCGCGCCGGGGGCCACCAGCGCGGCACCCTCGCCCGGCGCGCAGCGGAGACAGCCCGGCCCCCCACCCCCTCCAGGACGCGCCCTGGGGAAGCGCCGGGAAAGGCACCTGCGCGCTCGCGGGGCGCAACCGCGACCCCGGAGGGGCTCGGGGCACAACCGGGACCCAGGAGGGGCTCGCTGGACACCCCTTCCTGGAGCACTTTCAGGCGGCCCCGAGAGGGGAGGGGAAGGGGAGCTTGGGGCGCTTCGGGGATCCCCGCGCGTGAAGGAGAAGGCCGCGTCTCGCGCCGTCAGGGGGGGAAGGAACCCCGCGCCGGCTGCGTTTTTTCCGCTGTTTTCCCTTATTTTTGGGTCCTTTGATTCGCTTTTCCGCGCCGTCTGCTGTCTTTTTTTCTTTTCCCCCTAATTTTCGTCTTCCCTTTTATTTTTTTATTTTTTCTCGTTCCTTTGTCCTGTTCTTTCTTTTTGCTTTTTCTTCTTTTTCCTGTTTCTTTTTTTCTCCCCTTTTCCTCTTCGCTGTCTCTCTTTTCTTTGCTGTTTTTCCTACTTTCTTTTTCTTGTTTTCTCCCCCCCTTTTCTCTGTCTTTTCGGGCTCTTGGCTATTTGGCTTTTGCCCCCAGTTTTCCTGCCCCTTCCCTTGCTTTCTCCCCATTTCCCCACGTTGCGGGCTCGTGGGTCTTCTTTCATGCCCTGTCCTCTTTGTTTCCTCTTTCCCCTTCTCTCTCCATCCCCTCTGTCACCCCGCCTCCCCCTCTTCCTGTCCTTTCCTCCTGCCTCACTCCCCACCACTCCCTCTTGTCCTTCTGGGGCTCTCCAGGCTGCGAGGTGCAAATCGGGGTCCTCCGCGGGGCTGGAGAGGCTCAAAGGGCTTGCCCCACCCTGCCCCACCCAGGGGCAGCAGCCTGCCACTCGGGTTGCAGTCCCACATGAGCTGGGCTCGGGCCCAGGTGAAGGAGAAGGTCCTCCTCAGACGCTTCACTGTTCCGGAGAGCGTTTCCCTTTGGGCATCACCTAGGCAGCGTTTGTGGAGGGAGAAGGCATGCACCGGTCATTCCCCCAAATCCTGGCCCCCTGCTTCCTCTTGGCTCACCCAGACCTCGGCTGGCGACGTGCTTTGGAAAGAGCGGTGCGGGGCTCCGTGGAGCGGGGGACATGGCTGAGGGCAGCTGTGCAGGGCACCTCAGACCCGAGGGAGCTCACCGCAGGCGGAGTCTGTGTGCTGAGGGAGGCAGGGCCCACAAAGGGCGGTAGATTCTGGGGCCCAGGCTTGGTGCAGGCTGGACCCGGCTGTGTTGTCTGTGCTGGCTGAGTCCCCAGACACATTCGCGAGCGGAAGACGGGCTGAGAGCGGGGTTCTGTCTGTGAACAGTCTTGCAGGAAGACAGTGGCGAGGGCCTCAGTGTCAGGTGCATAGGGACAGGACATGGCCTTTCTCATGTACCCCGTCAATGTAACCAGCCCCCCAGGTTAGGTCAAGCAAAGGTGTCCAGCACATTGCCCTGGGTCCTCTGGAGGGGAAGGGCAAAGTCGCTCCTAGTTACAAGCTACTGTGATGGATGGATGGATGGATGGAGGATGGACGGGTGATGGAGGATGGATGGATGATGGAGGATGGACGGATGATGGATGATGGATGGATGATGGATGGATGATGGATGGATGATGGAGGATGGATGGAGGATGGTTAAACAAGAGCAATTTGCTCCAGTCTTAGAGACCAGAAACCTGACATCAGGGTGCTCCCCCACAGCCTGTAGGTGGAGTGTCCTTCTCACCTCTTCCAGCTTCTGGGGCCCCAGGCATCCTCTGCTTTTGGCCACACCCCATCTCTGCCTCTGTGTTTCTGTCCCTCTCTGCGTCTTCTCCCCTCATAAGTACAGCAGCCTTATTGGATTAGGGCACTAACGGCCTAATGATCTCTTACGTCTTCTAAGATCCACTGAGCATTAGGAATTCTCTGGTGAGGAGACACAGCACCCCTCAAGCCCAACCCCTCTTCTTTCCCTAGTCAGAAAAGGAAAGACCATCACATCCCCATGGCTTGCCCTGAGCCCCTCACTCAGTCGCAGATCCCCAATACAGGCCTCCAGGGGGCTAGAGTGGACCCCCCAAGTTTCTGGTCTGCAAAGGAGTGAGGGGAAATAGACAGCAATGTGCTGAGCCTACTGTGTGCACAGGGACCCACTACGTGCTCTCCAGCTACCTTCACGTCAGCCCCACAAACTCCAGCCTGTGTGGCCACCGCTAGGGTCAGGGCCTAGGGCTCCCCAGAGCCCCAGAATTCAGTTATCAAACCAAACATGTCGTCTTGAAATCTTAACATACTGACATGAAATTTTGACAACAGAAAACTCACTGTATAAACATCCCAGGACATCTAGCACACTCCCTTGTGCTCAACCACTAGCTGCAGTTCTGAGAAATTTTCATCACCCCGAAGGAAACCTGTACCCAATAGCAGCCGCCACACCCCAACCCCCCCCACCAGTCCCCAGCAAGCGCCAACCGGAATATTTTTTTAACACATAAGGGAAGGAAGTTGATGCACAGAGCAGTGTGGACGAGGCTTGAAAACACCGTGTTAAATGTTTATGTGATAAATGTCACCAGTGTCTGCTCAGCCCGCTGCAGGGAACGTCCAGAATAGGTAAGTCCAGAAATCCTATTTCCAAGGCCACAGCCTCACAAGAAAGGACGCTGGCAAATGACAAGTCAGACATCGGCGTGTCAAAGAAACACCACGCCTCAGATCTCTACTGCAGATTGAACAAAAAGAGAAAATAGTTTCCCCTTTATTGCTCTTCTCAGGGATTTTTTTAGTGGTGAATTTTTGCCAGAACATTAAACAGTTGAGAGAAAACCGAAATAGCAAGTGGATTGCCGTGCAAAACAGTGTGTTAAATAGACAGTTTGTTACAAATCAAACCAGAGTTTGCCTTTTCTGGAATTCATGGGAGCAAATGCATCAATAATATTTTCAAAATAGACTTCTACTTTAATATTCTGGGGGAGGGCCTCCCTGGTGGTGCAGGGGTTAAGTCTCAGCACTATGAAGCTATCAAGAGCCACTGCAGCACAAGTTCAATCCCCAGCCAGGGAGCTTCCCACAGGGCACAGCAGACCCCTCCTGTCTCCCTACTGCTCCCCTCAGCTGTATTTCAGTGGATCTGTCTGTTCTGCTCCCCAATCTGTCTCTGGGGTGTCCTCTCACCCCCTACACCTCTGGCCTACACCCCAGCTCTTGTATGAATCAATAAATACATCTTTAAAAAATATTCTGGGAAATGAGGCCAAACTGTGTTAAAACATGCAAAAGCTGGTCTAGGGTGTGTCACTCCCACCTTGGCTCAAGTTGCCATATGCTGTGGAAGCAAATCCTGGTGTAAAGCATCTCCCCAAAGCCCACGGTCTTCCTTCCCCCACATGGACCCCAGGGAGACCTCAGCCAGCCATTCAGAGTCCAGGCAGAACCCACAGTGCTTGCTTGTTACAGCAGCACCAACCACTCACACAAATGCTATAAAGATACAATGTGTCAGGTGAAGCCAAAGCCACACACACAGGCCTATTCATAGTCTTGGAAGCATTCACTGCAAAAGAAGAAAGGCTGTAAATGCCCAAGACTCCATCGCAAGACTCTCCAAAGAGAAAAGAATCTTTTTTTCTGTGAGACGAGTGAGAAGATTAGGGACCAGAGAGATTTGTTCATCAGCTCAAGGCCAAAGAAATTAGTGGGTGCAAGTGCAGAAATAAATGGAGCAGAAAATGATTGTCCAGTAGGGAAAAATCCACAGGAAGCATCCACCTCTGGGTTCATTTGGAGGGTTGAATAAGGTGTGTTTGGTGAATGCTGCTGGACAGCTAACTCTGAGGGTTTGTTCCAAATTCTATAGGCTTCCCAGGAGGACTGTTACGCTAGGTCAACTCAGCTGGAGTTATTTGTGAGACTTGGTCAACGTTACTGGACCTATGGGGAGACTAAGGCACTGAGTGGTGTCCAGAACCACCCAGGGGTCCACCTGTTCTCATTCCTGCTGTTATTATTATATTTATTGTTTGCTGCAAAAGGAGTGATTCTCAGTCCTTCTGTCTGAGAACCGCATCTAAAGCAAAAGTAACTGCCCCGTTGGGAAAATAACTGACCCGTCAGGACAGTGGGGATATTCTAGGGCCACACAACAGTGGACGCCACTGCCTGTTTTGCTTAAAGCACTGAGCTGTTGTTGGCTCTAAAACAGGAGAGGAGAGGAAACATCTGAGGCCCCTTCTGTCCCTCCTCGTCTGGGACTAGAAGCTCTCAGGCCACATTGTCCTGTGGGTTCTCAGGCCTGCTCGCTGGGTACCAGGGAAGGAGCTCCCCCGAGAGCCCACCTACCCTTGCCCGTGCCGAGCTCCAGGAGCTGATTCCGTCCACTGAGCTGGCATCCTGCAGAGATGCGGCCAGCTCGGGGCTGTTTCTAAACAGCCATGCAAATGACGGGCAGGTGGCTCCTGCCCCAGGAGGTTGGGGGAGCAGCCTGCTGTGTGCTGCCAGGGGCGGCACCCCGAATGGGCCCCACCTCCACGCTGCCCAGCTGTGACAGCGTGAGGCTTCGTCCCCATGGAGATGGCGAGGGTGGCGTGATGAGACAGATGGTGGGAGCAGAGAGGATGCTGGGGTCACTGCAATGCTGGATGCTCTAGAGGAGGGGAGCAAAGAGATAGTGGGGAGCAGAGCTGGGGGAAAGTAGAGAGAGAGTGGGAAGCAGAGATGAGGGGAAGCAGAGGGCTAATGGGGACCACTGGGATGGATGGAGGATGGTGGATGGATGAACGGATGATTGTGGATGGACGATGGAGGATGGAGGATGGATGGATGCTCATATGAATGGATAGGCTGGCCTGAGCCTCAGTTGTCCAGGCCTCAAGAGATCAGCTCCACATCTCCAGGAAGGGACACGAGGAAGCACGTTCTCTTGACTGTAGGGCGTGCCGGTTCCCAGCCCTCCCGGGGATCCCTCACTATGTTTTCACTAAAAGTCTTCAACTGATTAGACGCGGCCCACCCAAACTATGAAGGGCAATCTGCTTCACTCCATGTCACCTATTGGGATGCAAATCTCCTAAAATTACCCTCACAGCAGCATCTCGGGTTCCTTTTCTACAGGGGGAATCACATTCCCTGGTCCCTGCAAGGGCGGACAGTCACACGGGGCTGGAAAGGGCATCTTTGCTCCCCGAGGGGAACCCCCAGTCCTTGCCACAGAGTGGGGGGAACGTCTGTCTTCTCCTTTCTGTGTGAATACCTGCAAGTTCCTCTTAGAGCTGACATAGTCTTACTTGGTTTCCTTGCACATTCCAGCGTGGCCGTCTTTCCGTTTCTCTCTCTCTCTCGGCGCGTGCTATGGGGGTGTACGAGACAGTCCTCAGAGCTGAGGACCCCAGCAGGTCACCCTACGCGCCCAGCAGAAACACGATCTCCCAAGCAAGTGGAAAACGCTGTTTGACGTCTGTGAACATCGTTTCTGATGTTTAGAAAGTCTAGAAACGGGGAGCAGCAACACTTGGGAGGGCTGGGAGCCCCGTGCACCCCCAGAATCAAAGGAGAATCACCCCCATTTTGTTGGCTAGCTGGGGTGTGTTAAGCCAACAGGACACAACTTGGAATTAACACTCAGAAGTCAAGGTGGCTTCTGTCAGGTGCGCAGACGGCGCTCACGGCTGACCCCAAATCCAGCACATGGCTGGTAGATGTGGCCACGGGGACCTCAAGAGGAAGGGGCCTCTAGAGGCCTCTAGGGAAAGATAGCAATGGCCTTTTGGGTTATGGTTTCCACAGACAGCACCTCTAAACCGGGCCCGCCCACCAGGGGGTGGGGCCTGAGACTCTGGCTGCAGGATCAGCCTCGGGTGCACAGGCGCAGGAAGGCCTCAGGGGGCTGATTTACAGAAACCAGCAGAACCAGTGTGTAGCTGGGGGGATGCGTGAGGACCCCCCTTTCAGCTGCGGCTCTGGGTACTGGGCTGAGCTGTGCGCCCCACGGAATTCACCTGTGGCATCCTAATGTCCAGTTAATGGTGTGTGTAGAATGGCTCGTTATTCTGGAGGTCTCCATGGATGATGAGATTGTTGTGGGGTTTGGGGACCCCTCAACAATAGGGGGCCTTGTAGGGAAAGGAGGGCAGGACACAGACATGCTGCCTCTGGGGACTCGGGAGAGCACTGTCCACACCCCAGGAGGAGGCTTGAGCGTCCAGCTCTGGGATGGGGAGACCTTCTCTGGTTTGAGCCCCCAGTGTGGGGTGTTTTGTTACAGCAGCTGCAGGAAACCCATACGGATGAGGGAACCAGTCTCCACACAGCTGAGGCCAGTCACTGTGGTCTGGTTCTGGGCCTTCTGCCCCAGCTCGTGCTGGGGACCCCTTCCCTCTGCATCTCCCTCTCTGGCCTCTGCGTAAGTGCAGGCTCGAGGGGCCTCAGGAGAGCTGGGTATCCTTGGCCACACAGACCTGCCGTCCACTCTGGAACATGTGGACCTGGTCTCCTCCATGTTGTCACCTCTCGGAGACCATGCTGTCCAGGTCAGACGTCATGAGGAAGGCTGTGTGGACAGACAGACCTCATCCTTGGGCCACCCAAGATATCCTTGTGTAGCCTCTACCCTGTGGGCACAGTGACCAACTGTGCTCACCACACAGAGCAGTTGTTGGGGTGCCAGCCCACCCCCCACCTTCCAGAGGATTGAATGCACACACAGTGGACTCTCCAGCCTTAAGAACATTAAGGTGGAGACCAGCAGCTGGAGGGAAAACCAGCAGAAGCTGACCGGAGAGTCTCCTGGTGCCGGAACAATGCCCCGATGCTGGGGGGGCTGAGTGGACTCAGTGTCCTCACGAGTGTCCTTTTAGGGGGGAGGCAGAGAGAAGAAGAGACACAAGAAGATTCGCAGCTGCCACAGAGTCGAGAGAATCAGAAAGGAGAGAAGATGCCGGCTTTGAAGACACAGGATTGCGCCTCTGGCAGGGAAGGAGCAGCCTCTAAAAGACCAGGAAATGGACTCTCCCCCAAGTCTCCAGAAGGAATCAGCCTGCCCAAATCCTTGACCTCTGGCAGACTTGATTTCTGGCCTCTGGAAATGCAGGAGTAGACATTTCTGTTGCTTTAGCATCCCGAGATTATGTCGGGAAACTCTTGCAGATGGGGCGAATCCAAAACAGCAAGTGCAGGCACATTCGTAGCCGTGCATGCACGCACTGGAAAAGACGAAGTCCGCTAGCCACTAGTCCAGAGTTCCATCTCAGGAGCTCAGTCCTGTACCAGAACTCGAACCTCAAAAGAGTAGAGAGAATACAGAAGGCAAAAGCAGAGAGAAGCACAACGGAAAACAAATGTGCCTTAGATGAAACCCACAACAATCGTATGTTTCGTGAAGTCGTTTTGAGGACTGAAGGAGACCCATTGGTCACTGCTGGTGGGTACTAAATGCCCGACAAACGTCCACTACTTGGAGCGAGAAATTCCAGAGAGGTTCTCCCCTCTGTCTGCTGGGGACATCACCACTGCTTCATGGAACCCCCTCTCCAAATGTCACAAACGTGGCATCATTCTGCAAGACCAGCCTCCTGCCGACCTCCGTGGAAACCAGAAAGAGAAACAGCAAATGACTCTTGAATTAGTTGGAGATTGAGGCCCAAAGGTTGGCTTTTTTTTATTGTTTATTGTGTTTCATATAATCATGACTTCGGGTCATGACACCTTCCAGGAAGCAAGAAGGTTGATCCTTCAAAACCACGGCTCTCGCCCCAACTGTGAGTTTTCAGGAAACTCCTTCCCCTGTGGAGGGCAAGGACAGCAGCTGGACATCATTGCTGGACACAAGCTCCAGAGACTCAGAGAAGACTTATTCCCCCTCCTGGACCCAGACCCTGCTGAAATTTGCAGAAAGCTCCGGCTTCCTGGTGAGGTCATTAAAGATCTCAGCATCACAACACGTCTGAGTGATGTCAGCATTTACAACGGCATTTGCAGGATTTGGGTCTTCAAACCCAAAGCAGGGGTCTTCAAACTGGGGGCACCGAGGGTGTGCCAGCTTTTGAGAATCATCGACATCCAGACCCGCGACTGTCCCCCTAGAACGTTCTGGAATCCGAGAGGAGAAAAGCCAGACCCCGCCCGGGAGAAATCCCGTCTCCCCAGCAACCCCAAACACAAACAACACCCCCGTTTGAACACTCAGGCCAGTGCTGTGGCCCCCGCCGGCGTCCCCTGCTGGACACACTCGTGTTGGCCGATGTGGGGGACCCCAGGAAGCAGTTGCAGGATGCAGCAGTGTCACTGTCCCCTCCTGCAGCCCTGTGAGGACCCCAGGTGTGACCGTGAGCTTCCAAGATGGCAGCATGGAAACCCCCTGTTTTTGAGCTCTGGCCTGGAGGGGACATTCACAGAGTGTCCAGCAGCTCCGCTGCCGAGTGCTCGCGAGGTGGCCCCCGTCCCTGGGAAGGAGGCTGGACGCCTTTCCCGGCCAGCCTGTGTCCTCTTCCTGGGGGCCTTGCACGGTGGGGTGGGTCCATACGAGTGACCCAGAGGCTGGGACATTCCCGGGGTGGACGCTGCATGGATGTTCACCCCACACGCAGGGAGTCCAGCTTCCCTCGGCCGCTGGCCACGTCCAGCCCCAGTGTGGCTTTTAGGGTGTGCTAGCATAGCAGGGAGCAGAGTGTGCCGAGCTGGGCGGCCGAGCCCCTCCCGAGCCCTTCTCGGGGGAAGCTCTGGGCCAGGGGAAGTGAAACTCGTGTCTGAGCACAACGTGCTGGGCTATTTGGGGACCGAGGGGACCGGGATGACTCACCTCGTAAACAGCAAGCGGCCGGGCGTGAGGGGGGCGTGGGGTGGCCTGGGCAGGCGTCTCCAGGGCAGGACGGCGCTGGCTTCCGGCTCTCAGGACAAGCTCTCGGTGTGGGCATCCCTTCAGGGCGTGGACAGTGTCCTGGTCATTGCAACAGACTCCATCCTGAGCCCCGACGTTAGAGTCCCAGCCCCCCAGCTCCTGGGGGGCCCCTTCCTGCCTTCTCCGGGTATTGGGGCCCCAGGCGTCCGCTCTGGTCTCCTCCGCGCCTGTGTCTGCCCATCTGGCCCTCCGAGGCCGCTGTCCTGGGCTGGGGCCCCAACCGGGATGGGCTCCCCTCGTCCTTCCTGCTCACCCCTGCAGGGATCTTGGGGACCCATTCTGAGGTTCTGGGGTTCAGGAAGAGGGTGCAGCCCTCTGAGGTCACACCGTCCCTGGCAGTGCGCCTGACAATAAGGATTCGCTGCACGGGGCCGCTGGCGTGTTCTCAGCCCCTCGGGGGACCGGGCTGGCCCGCTGGGACACCCTGCGGGGAGTTGGGGTGTTGTGGCAGCACGCCGGGGCCCCCCCAGGCCTGCGGGTGATGGGGCAGGCTCCCTGTGGCTGAGCAGAAAGAGGAACCAACCCCCAATCAGGGGCCTGACACAAGAAGGGGGCACGAGGCGGAGAGAAGGCGCTGCCCACATGCCTGACCGCCAGGCATGGACACGAGACCTGGGGGGAAACTGAGGCACGGGCAGCGCAGGCCCGCAGAGCGGCCTCCCAGGGGCCCTGCTGCGTCCCCGGCCTCAGGGCTCCAACCCAGCCGATGAGCTTCAGACAGGGTGTCCCACGTCACGCCCCGGGCAGCTGCCCAGCCGAGGGACATGTCAGCCGGTCACCCAGCCCGCCGGGCCGCGCTGAAGGTCAGGATGAAACCCCAGGGGCCGCCGCGGCAGCTGGAACCGTTGCTGCAGGGGTCACTTCCCCTCGGCCCCGGCGGTGACCGCCTGGCCGGCCCGGGACTCTCCTGGCTCTGAAAGTCCCCGTCCAGGGAATCCCCAGCCTTGCTGCCACGGGCGCTGGACACAGTCCTGAGCTCCCAGACGGGCGGCCAGGCCAGGCCTCGGGGCCTTCCCAGGAGCTTGGGGCGCCCACGGGTGGACACGCCCGCATCTTACAGGGTCATCGGTTGGGGCTTCCCAGACCTGCTCACCCCTCCTGAGCCTTCCCAGCTCTGCAGAGCCAGCTGGGGCCCTGCTCCTGCTCCCCTCTGTAGCCCCTGACACCCCAGCACCACCTCCCGCCTCTCGGGGGGCTCCTCCCAGGAGGCCTGACCTTGAGGGGCGTGCCCTGTTATCCCAGCAGACAGCCCCTCCCAGAAACTCCCTTCCTCCCACCCCAGGGAACAGCTTTAGCTTCTCCTGTTTTATTTTGGGGTTCAGAACATTCATTATGAAATCTCCCGTCTCTGAGGTGCACAGCGGTCTCGGCGTGTGGGGGGCTGTGGTCACCCCCGCCTGGGCACTGAGCTTCGCCATCTGAAAGCTGCCTGCCCGTCAAACTCTGCGGACACAACCTCCGTGGCCGCTGCCCCTCTGTGCGAGTCTGTGGACTGAGCCCTTGGGGGCCCACGTGGGGGCGGAGCCACTCAGGACTGGGCCTTCTGGGTCTGCCCTAAGTCACCAGCATAGGGCCTTCAGGGTTTGTTCCTGCTATAGCTGTGTGGGGATTTCTTCCTTTTTCCTGGCTGAATAATATTCCATTCCTCAAATGATGGAAAACAGCAACCCTGTGATCCAGCAATCTGCGGCTGGGTATTGACCCAAAGAGTTCAAACTGGGCTCTCAGAGAGATGCCGGCCCCCCACATTCACAGCAGGCTCATCTCAGGAAGGCCGGCCCCTCCACAGCTGGGGCGCGCCTCCCCGACACCAGGGGACCCCCTCTTCCGCCCCAGAGAGGGTCCCGTGCTGCGGAAGGGAGGAACCCAGAAACGACCTTCCGGGGAGAGGGGAGGCCTGGACCCCACCCTGACAAAGGGGCGGCGCAGACCGCGCGGAGGAGGCGCCTGCATCGCGCCCACCGTCTGCGCCCCGGGGTTGGAGCTGGAGCGCTTCGCGCTCAAGATGGGGCTGTCCAGCGCGGCCACCGGTCACGGGGTCCCATCTGCGCGTCACGCGTCTGCACCAGCTGGAATCGGGGCCAACGAGCCGGCTGCGCTCTGCAGGCGTCTGTGCGCCCCGCGAGGCCCGCCGGCCCCAACGGCGCAGCAAGTGCATTTGCCCGGGGGGTGGGGGTGGGGGTGGGGGTGGGTGTAACCTACAGCCGGGTCAGGAGCTCACAGCCCAGAAGGTCTCCTCGTATTGGGGACCCCCGCTCCTGGGGGCCTGGGATTCTGGGGCACACGGGCTTGGGATTCTGGGGTTATGGGGGCCTGAGCTTCTGGGGTCCTGAAGCCTGGGAGTCTGGGGGCCTGGAGGCCTGGGGGCATAAGGGCCTGGGGTGGGAGCTCCAGCCTGTGCATTTGAGGGGCACAGCCTTCACCCCATAACAGGAAAGCGCCTCAGAGAATATGTAACACTCCGGCTGGTCACGTGAGCCGGCTCTTGCCAACATCCAACGCACAACCAGCTTGGGAACAGTCCCTGTGGATTTTTAAAAGTACCTTCAGAAAACGGCCTCCACAGACCCCGAGGGAAGCCCCTCGCCCGCAGCTCACCCCACCTCGCTGCCCCGAATACGTTGGGGAGGATCGTTTTTTCAAACGTGCCTTAAAAAGTGTATTTAAATGTTATGTAAAGCTTCACCCCCAGACGTGAAAAAGAGGAAGCCCCGTCCATTGTGCTCTGCTCCGCCGCCCCCGAGGGCTTAATTCAATCTGCAGATGCTGTCGCCCCGCAAATAGCTGTCCCGGAAGGCTGGGTACTGTCCTCTGGGGTCCAGCCGGAGCCGGACACCAGGCCCCTCGTCTGCCTTGGGGGGACCTCTCCAAGGGGCACCTCCTTGCCCGAAGCAGACGAGGTCCGTGGGGCTCACTGACCGCTGACCGCTGTAAGTCATAGACCCCTGCGAGGTTGGGGGGCAGGGCAGGCCCCGGGACGCACCCTGTCTCCGTTTTACAGCTGCGGTCAGTTGGGCTGCTCAGCTCACACAGGCCCCCCAAGACCCACAGCGTTAGTGGGACTCTTGGAGAGAGGGTCCAGCGGGCGAAGGCTGGAGAGGGTGGACGGGAAAGGGGCAGGGTGGCCAAAGAGCGTGCTGACCGTGCCCATCTGGGGGGCTGCAGGGTCACCCTGAGTTTCTGAGCAGGAAATAGCCACCGTGTCTCATGGGAGAGGGTGTTGTTTCAGCCTAATTCTGCTCTGTTGATCTGTTGTGTCAGGATTGAATTGTTTTTGAGGTGATGCTTTGCAAGACGTGCCTGATTTAGAGGCACACCAAGCCCCCAATAATCCTCCCCCAACGTACGTCGGCCCCCTTCCCGCTTTGCCTCCACCCCCATCTGCACCTCCGGCAACTTCTATTCTGCAGTCAGATCTTCAGGTTTATTTCAGTTTCCTTCCTTTGCTTCGTTTCTTGATATTCCCCCCATGAGTGAAACCGTCCAGGGTTCACCGCTGTCCTTCTGACTGCCTCACTCAGTGACCCCCTCTAGCTGCACACACATGGCAGCAAATGGCAAGCGTCGACCTTTTTCACGGTTGCGTAGTATTCCACCATGTACACAGATCATGTGTTCTCATCCACTCCTCTGTCCTTGGGCACTTTGGCTGTTTCTCTAGCCTGGCTGTGGTGACCGGGCCTGCAGTGGACATGGGGGGCGCAGACGGCCCCTTGAAAGGGTGTTTTTGCATCTTTGATACCGAGGAATGGGGTCTCTGCATCGTATGGCGAACCTGCCTGGTCACCCTTTATAGCTCCTACCCTAATGCCCATCAGCCCTCAGCTGGCCGCCGGCCCTCCTTAAGGCACTGGCCCGTCTTTACCGATGCCCAGCCTGTCTTTGAGCTTCCGGTTCTGTTTTGGGGGGTGATGGACTCACTCAAGCTACACACAGAAGCGAGAGGTGGTGCCGGGCACACACATGGACCCCTGGGTGTGGACGGAGGCCAGCTGGGGGCAGCAGAGTCATAAAGACTTTCGGCAGCAGCCACAGACCCTTGACTCCAGCCAGCGACTGCAGGTCGGCTCGGCAGCGCTTGCTTTGGGTAATCGGGCCTCGGGCAGCTTCAGGCACGGCGGGATCCAGGAGCTGAAGTGCTAGCAGCCCCTGCTTTCTCTGTCTCCCCCCATTTCATTCCCTCCTTCTCTGCCTCCCCTGCTGGCTCTAGTGTAGGGAAAGGGGGTCCCCTTGTTGTCAGAGCTGAGGACAAAGAGACACAGCCACTCTGGGTGACCCCCCAACTGGCCCCAGGGCCTCGTCAGTGGGGACGGAGGGGCCGGCCCTTCCACCAACACTCTCCGAGGCACAGCCCTGCCCACCCCGGCCCCCTCCCACCCTGCGGGGCTCCTGTGGCAGCCTCTGCTGGGAGTGGACAGAGGACGCTGAGTGTCCGGGCCAGGAGGCTCTGGTCCCTTCCGGGCAGGTGATGGGGGCCACAGGTGCAGGGCACAGGGTGGGCAGGGGCCCGGGGCATGCAGGGAACGCAGGGCTGTGCTGGGCGGGATGCAGCAGCGACTCATGCAGTGCCCGCCGCACCCCAGGACTCTGGGGCCAGCAGCTGACCACAGCGGGCTCGGAGGCGGCTTAATGTCCAGCGGGTCTGAATTAGGGAGGCAGTGCCCGCGTCCAGCTCCTCCCCGAAGCCTGCCCGCAGGAAGCCGCCGTGCGCCGTGGCACGGACTCGGGGCAAGGACTCGGACTCAGGGTCACTGTGTGTCCAGCTGGAGACGGTCTCGGCATGGGGAGCGCCGAGAGAGCCGGGGCTGCGGGGCGGCTGCGGGCACCTGGTTCCTGCAAAACCCTGCAGGGTCTCTGCCCCGCGTGGAGCAGCTCACAGCTGCCTCTGATCGGCCCCCTCCCTCGGGCCGGGCGAAGGGACAGTCCCCTCCCTCGGGGCCTCTCGGGCTGCTCGAGCAAACAAATGAGGAGCACACAGGTGAGCGGGGAGAGCCCCTCCCCGCATCGTAAGGAGCCAGATGCAACTGTGGGTCCCAGAGCGGACGGCATGGCCGGGTGTCCCCCGAGCCCCGGGCCCTGTGCCCAGAGAGGGCTTGCCGAGAAGCAGCCCTGGACATGGAGGGTCAGCCTGACCGCGTATTTTTGGGGCGGCCCAACCTGCTCCAGCCACACACGTTCCTGAAGCCCACTGTGCCTCGGTTTCCCCGTTTGCAAGATGACAGGCACGCCCCCTCCAGGAGAGCCCCTTGCAGCCCACTCTGCCAAGCGTCCAGTCCCCAGAGGCAGCTGGCCGCTGGCATCCACCCTTCCGGGTCAGCTCCAGGTCACAGAGGCAGGATGAAGGCGCCGGTGGCCTTGGAGGGGGAGGAAATTGGAACAATGGCCGCCCCGGGCTCTGGCTTCCTGCAGGCTCCTCCGCCATCAGCTGTCCGCAGGCTGCCGGCCACGGTCCGAGGTGGGAGGACACGGGAGGGACAAGAAGGACGCCGGGGGCGGCGGCTCTCACGAGCTGTCCGGTTTGTTTTTTGAGCCTTAATTCCCCTGGAGGCAACTGGCCTTTAGGAGCCAGCAGTTCAGGGGCGTCAGCCTCAAGGTCCGGAAGTGTCCCGTCTCCCCAGAAGGAGACCCAGCTCTGAGTCCTGTGTCCACCACCTCCGGGCCCCAAAGAGTCTCCTTCCGGCAAAGGAGACCCGTCCCATTATCTCACCAGTCCCCCTCCCTGGGCCCCCACACCCCTCACGCACTTCCCGGCAATGACTGGTCCGTCTGGGTGTTTCCCAGGAGTGGGCCCAGTCCTGTGTGTCCATCTGTGTCTGCTTCTCCCCTGAGCTCGGTACTTTCGAGGTCCACCCCCCGGGTCGTGACCATCAACACTTCCCTCCTGTTCTTGGCTGAGTAATATTCCAGGGCATGGCAGAGTCCCATCTGGGGCGCCATCTGTCCTCAGCTGAGGCCCCTGCTGTGCGTGCAGGAGCCGGAGCGGGTGGCTTTCATTTCTCTGTGTGCTACCTGGGAGCAAGAAGACTGGCTGATTGTGCTGACTGTGGCTGACTGAGGAAGCGCTGGCGGCTTCACAAGATTTTTTGCACACAGTGAGGTGTCGGAAAGGGGTGGAATGACCGAGGCCCAGCTCAGGGACTCCACGTCGGCCAGGCAGGAAATGGAGGGTGTGTCCTAAATCCGCACTGGCCTGTGCACCTGTGGGGTCTTGTGCAAACAGGGACCCTGCTAGTTGGGGGACACTTGCTCCCACAGGCTGTGAGTGAGGATGAAGGCCAGTGGGGCTCAGGACAGGTTCCAGGTGACCCTGTGTCTGTGCTGGGTTGTACGGTGTCACCCTGAAATCAAGCCTGTTTAAGGCTTCACGGGGCGTGCAGGTGGAACAGGGTCCCAGCAGGGGGGACGCATGAAGGACCAGGAGGAGCCTGTCCTGCTCGGGGCCTTGCACCCCAGGACAGCATCCAGGGTTCGGGAAAGGACAAGAGAGATGTGGACACAGAGAAGGGGGATGGATGGACCGACATACAGAGACACAGGACACAGCAGGCAGACACAGAAGTCTGCGGAGGTGTGAAGGGTTAAGCACTTGCTGCACTGCCCCTGGCCGATGGTCTCATTGAAACGCTCGATGACCGGCTTGCCCGAGGGAGACCTCAGTTGTCCACCCGACCGGATCTGCGCCGGCCCCTACCAGCAGCTCCAGCTGCTCTGCAGTGAGACGCTTGCGTTGTTTTCTCAGAACAGCTTTGCCATCAAATGCAGGGAAGACTGAGGCTGGCGTGCTTTGGGGAGAGCAGAAAATCCCCTAAAGACTCCCAGTTTGCATCACGGGCCCCAGGAAGGCGGTGGGGGTGGGGAGGAGCCCGGCGGAGAGGAGCCTCCCAACTTTGGGGCCTCCTGGGGCGCAGCACTGACGCTCCTTGAGGGCCCAGCGCCTGGGAAGCTGGAGTCAGATTTCCTGTGGCTTCTGCAGACAAGCACCGCAAGTTGGTGGCTGAAACAGCCGACACTCTTTCTCACAGTGCTGGAAACCAAATGTCCAAAATTAAGTTGTCAGCAGGTTTCTTCTGCAGAAGGTTCAAGGGAAAAGTGAGGTTTTGAAGAAATAATGTGAGACATTGTGCATGGAAATGGGGCCAAAGAGGAACTGACTTGAGGCAATCTTGATTTCCCGCCACGTGTCTGGACTTTGTACCTCCTAAGCTGGCACGGTGTGTCCATCCCGTGTCCGCGCTGCCCATTCGCCGCCGTCCACCACCCGCCCACCCTCTATGTCCATCGATCATCCGTCCATCGCGCTCCCCTCTTTTATTCTCTGTGAAGCAGACCTCTCCCACCTCCTTAAGATCTGGGCCTCGAGTCTCCCAGCCTCGCTCGCTCCTGTTTCCCGGCAGGCCCCGCCCCTCACCCACAGCCCAGCTGTCTTCACACACTGGCCTCTCACTTCAACCAGCGCGACCTGGCCCCACAGAGCCGCTTCCTGCGGCAGACACAGGCCGATTTTGCACTTGAGGTTCAGACCCGCCGCCGACAGAAACCAGTGTGTGGGGGGGTTCACTCGCAAAGGGGAGCGACCAGGTGGCGATGCCAGCAGAGCAGTGCGTCCTGTGCGCCCGGGTCGGCGGGGGGTGGGCGCAGCTGCTGCCGGCTGTGCCCCATCCCGAATGAGAGAAAGAAGGCGGTGGCCGCCGCCTCGCAGGGCAGAGATCAAAATCTCAGCCTGCAGCCGGTTCGCCCTGAAGCTGCGGCCTGGCTCGCTGTAGAGGGAAGTGAGTGTCAGCAGAGATCAAAGCGCCCGCGTGTGCCTGTGCCCGCCGGTGCAGCTGGTGGGGCTGTGGGCTCTGCGGGGTGCGGCTGAGCCTGGCTTGGAAGCTGGGCAGCTGGGGGAGGGTCCCTGCGGGCACCAGGCAGCTGGAGTGGAGAGGGGCTTCTGGCAGGAACCATCTGGGGCGCCACTGACCAAGGCGGGCTGGTCGCTCCCGGCAGTGGTCCTGATGCCACGGACGGGGGCCTCTTTCCTGTGCGTGCGCCCACCGCCCGCAGCCCGGGGAGGGTTGAGCCTGTTCCACTGTCGGGTGTTAAGAGCTCTTTGGGGGCCTCCCTGGGGCACAGGGGTTGAGTCTCAGCACTGTGAAGCTGCCGGCTGCCGCTGCAGCGCGAGTTCGATGCCCGGCCAGGGAGCTTCCCACAGGGCGCAGCAGACCCCTCCTGTCTCCCCGCTGCCCCCTCAGCGGTGGGTTTCAGTGGATCCGCCTGTTCTGCTCCCCACTCTGTCTCTGGGGAGTCCTCTCACCCCCGCACCTCTGGCCTGCACCCCAGCTCATCTAAAAAGTAAATAAATAAACCTTTTCTAAAAAGACGTGGTCTGTATACACAATGGAATAGTATGCAGCCATGAAAAAGATGATCTCAGGGGCCTCCATGGCTTCTGCTCCCCACTCTGTCTCTGGAGAGTCCTCTCACCACCCCCACACCTCTGGCCTGCACCCCAGCTCTTGTGTGCATCAATGAATACATCTTTTAAAAAATAAAATAAAATAAAAAATTAAATGAAAATCCTTGGGCCTCCCTGGGGGCGCAGGGGTTGAGTCTCAGCCTATGAAGCTATCGGCAACCGCTGCAGCACGAGTTCGATGCCCGGCCAGGGAGCTGCCCACAGGACGCAGCAGACCCCTCCCATCTCCCTGCTGCTCCCCTCAGCAGTGGGTTTCAGTGGATCCGCCTGTTTTGCTCCCCACTCTGTCTCTGGGGAGTCCTCTCACCACCCCCACACCTCTGGCCTGCACCTCAGCTCTTGTGTGCATCAATAAATAAATCTTTTTTAAAAAAGAGCTCTTTGGACATTTTTGGAGCTGCTTCAGGTGTGTCTGCAGCTGATCTTCTCATTCCCTCAACACTGTCTTTTGCGGAGATGTTTTTAATCTTATTTAAATTTTGGGGTTACAGTTTTGCTCCTCCTTGTGTCCACCTGTTGCAGCAAACCACCTCTACCTCCCTCTCCGCCTTCCTCTCCCGTTCCCTCCTGTAACCATTAAATTTTTCACAAAGTCCCAGGTTTATTCCTTCTGGACTTTGCCTGTGTTTTCTTGGTCTTTATTTTTTTTTAAAGATTTATTTTTTATTTATACATACAAGCTAGGGTACAGGCCAGAGGCGTGGGGCAGCGAGAGGGTTCCCCAGAGACAGAGCGGGGAGCAGAACAGGCAGATCAGAAACACACTGCTGAGGGGAGCAGCGGGGAGGCAGGAGAGGTCTGCTGTGCCATGTGGGAATCTCCCCGGCCGGGCGTCGAACTCGCGTCGCCGCTGCCGACAGCTCCACAGCGCAGCGCTCAACCGCTGTGCCACCGGGGAGGCCCGTTTTCTTGGTCTTTAGATGCCACAGGAAACGAAACACCAGACAGTTCATATCTTCCACATCTGGTTTATTTTACTGCACACAATCACCTCGAAGTCCACCCATTTGTCCCCAAAGTCACTGGTTCACCTTTTTCACACCCATGTAGTATTCCACCCAGCACATGGTCCACAGTTTTCCAGCTGCTTCCCTGACGAGCCAGTCGTAGGCAGTGCTGCTGTGGACACAGGTGTCTATTCACCTTCTCACACCTGAGCTTTTACATCTGGGGATAAATGTCTAAGAGCCATACTGCTGGATCATATGGAATTCTCCTTTTTTTTTTAAAATTTATTTATTAATGCATACAAGCTGGGGTACAGGCCAGAGGCGTGGGGCGGCGAGAGGGTTCGCCAGAGACAGAGTG